>OW386292.2:82945767-83038267 GCA_936432065.2 Rutpela maculata
TACCTGCCTGAACTAGTTGGTTTAATATACCAATCTAGTATCACTGTGTTATCAGGTCTTCGTATAAGTTGTGTATCGAGAAAAGGTACTCGAGAGTACAGATATTAGTGGTTTAAGTACAATTTATTCGCATATATTAAAGTTGGATAAAGAAAAACTCAGCATAAATGATAACAATAGTAGTTCTAGGGAAACAATAAGACCCAATATTATATTAAAAAAGTGTTTTTGATCAACAATTGAATAACAAAAATTTTTTAACAAAAAAATTCAAACTGAAATCATAACTTTAACTCCCCTAGCAATTCTTAATGAGTAATTAATTTAATAAGTGATTGGTATATAACAAGAAGTGCAAGTGGACAATGATCAGTGTGACAAATTAAAATAATAATTAAACCTAATATTAATTAAAATTGTTTAACTTCAACATATTTCCACAAAACCGTGGATGGAAACCATCATGTAAACGTAGTAAAATTTAATAAAAGTTCTTTGACAGTTAGATACAAGATGGCGCCATCATAGGTTCCTGTGGTGTTTTTTTGCTATACATCACATGGCTGTTTCTGAAAACATGAAGCAGAATGATGTCAGTGTTAATCTTTTAATTATTTAGCAATCAATTAACAATGAAACCAATAGATTACATAAACATCATAAGCAATTGTTGCTCATTTCTAATAGTACGATAGTGAAAATGTCTGTACAGAAGTTCACCAATTTTAAATTATAACCTCAACTTACTAGTAAGTTAACAATTATAATATTATAATTAAATTTTACTAATTTTCATTATCTAATTGTAGCCTTGAAAAAGAAAATAAACATTTTCGAAAGCTCGGCATAGTAAATAAGAGTTTTACTTCATCGCCCACTTGTCCGAAGCCCTACTAAATTTAGATTGTTCTTTAACTAGTCGGACGTGACTATCCTTCATTATTCATTATATATATATATATATATATATATATATATATATATATATATATATATATATATATATATATATAGACAAAATACGTCATTAAATATGAAAACCTTGTTATTTAAGGGCTTTGTCCAGTATAATTTACCTGACTCTTTAAAAAACTCAGTAACAGTTCGAGAATTTAAACACAGATTATGAATTTTCATTAATGAGAAAATATTGTAAATAATTAAATTTATTACTAGATATCTTGATTTAGATGTAAAATCTTATATTGTCATGTGTGCATGTTACTTTGTTCATATTTTATTTTTTATTATTTCTATTCACATTTTCTTACTGTTCTTTTTTAGTTTATAGTTAGAAGTAAGATTTGAATAATTATTATTGCTTAATATTAATTGTAAAAAATATCACTGTATATTAGGTATTATCCTAACAAATCAATCAATAAGTCATAAAGTCTCTTCCTAATTCAATAAAGTTCTTCTTCTTCTTCTTCTCATTCACATAAACTGATAACAGTAGACTTTGTACGTGAGAATATTATATGATTTAAATATTGGGTTACAATGAGAAATTGGGTGAGCATTATTCATACATCTTAGGATTTTCTTTTGTATTATGAATATCTTATTGAGGTAAGGGGAAGAGCCCCAGAATATCAGTCCATATTGTAACACAGACTGTACAAGACCGTAATAAAGCAGTTTTAATGTGTCAATTGTGACCGTGTCTCTCAGCATTTTTATTATACTATTTAATTTTGAACAGATTGTACTTATATGATCTTCCCAGATGAGTTTCTGGTCTACTGTTATTCCTAAAAATTTGATACCTTCAGTGGATTCTATTGTTCTTCCATCTATCATAATAAGAGGATCAAAATTTGGTATTATATTTTTTGGTAAAAATCTCATATAGAGTTTTTTTAGCATTAAGATGAAGACCACTCTGAATACACCAGTTACTGAATTCATTTGAAGCTATATTACTGTTTTGAATCAGATCACTTATATTCTTATTGGACACAATAATATTTGTATCGTCTGCATAGAAGATAATTTTGTTAGATGGCAAGTCGTTCATAAATATTATAAAAAAGAGAGGACCCAAGATAGAACCCTGGGGCACCCCTGATGTAATTTGTAAATCTGATTTAAAATTGTCTAAGACTACAGTCTATGTAAGTTTTGTTAAGAATGAGGTAGCCCATTAGAGTGCCACACCTCGAATACCTATATTTTCCAATTTCAGTAAGAGTATTTTTTTTTTCCTTCTAAATATGGCCTTACATACACAGTGTTTTGGCTACGAACATATTAAAAAATATATAGTTTTTTAAGTAAAAAGTAATTAACAAATAATAGATATAGATAAAATTATTATGACCGATTATTATAATATATGAAACAAAAAAAATTTCACTATTCCTACACACAACTGAAACATCATTCATACTCACTCACTCAGGATTGGTAATAGGGAATTAGACGAGGAGGACACGCTTCTCGCCCAGGGGTCTTTCAGGGCATTTTTATAAACGTACAAGGGGGACCACGGTTAAGATTGGTTAATAAACAGTAGGAGAAAAACAAAGGTTTTTATAGGAGGTTAGCTAGATATCTATATTACAATTAATAAAAAAGGAGGAAAGATTTTTCATACAGTTAAGTTTAGAGAGGCTTAAGAGATGTGGTAATCAGTAAGAGTAATTCATGGTTTATTGGTCGAAAGCACGTTTTAAATCATAAAATAAACCTAGGGTGTGATTTTTGTCGTTTAGAGCATTGTATACAAATTCCAGGTATTCAAAAATAGCATTATAAGTGGATTTTCCTTCCCTAAATCCATTTTGAATATTAGACAATAATTTATGAAATTCCAGAAATTTACATAATCTAATGTTATAAGCTAATATAGTTCAAAGAGTTGCCCAATTAGATCTGCATACATATAGATCGATAATTGGTGATGTCATCTCTTGAGCCTTTATTTTTAAATACAGGTACACATTTTGATTCTTTTAGCAGATCAGGGAACTGCCCCGAGGTGAATGATTCATTTATTAGGTAGGATAATGGTTCAGCAATCAGATGACTGACTGATTTTAACATGTTAACATTTATGTCATCTATTCCAGGCGCTGGTTTGGAACAGGTTTCCCTGTCAAAAAATCCTATTTCAAACTTATAGATAATTATAAATTTTTTATGGGTAATCATAAGAGCCTATCTGGTTTATAAGGTTTTATACAGTATATTAATTTTGCCCTATAGAAATTATATTGGGATGAATAAGTATCTAAAGGAGTCTTAATTGAGTTGGAATACCCATGTTGTTATTGGTATGTTTCCATAAGTGTTTATACTAAAAACAGTTTTTATATAGCATTACAACTTTTAATTTGATAAGTTCTCATGGGATCTGAATAGTGTTGAAACTGAAAAGGTTTCATCAGTAAAATCAAATACGAGTTCTGTAATCTTTTATAAGAAACAATTAGTATATGGTTCTTGTAAGATCTGAGAGGTTGTTATCAGTTTGGTTTATATAATAATTTAATGAGGATTTATAAGGATACGTATTAAAAAGTGTCAATAAGGATCTGAAGAGTAATGAAATTGAAAAGATATACTAAGGAGTTCCTAGCAGACATTTATACATTTTTATAAGGATATATTTGTACTTATTTTTATAAGACTTCATGGGTATATATCAGTTTAGTTTATATAAGAATTTAATGGAAACGTGTAAGCAGGATGCATGTTAAAAATTATGAATAAGGTATTATCGAATACTTTTGTATTTTTTGGAATCTGAAGAGTAATGAAATTGAAAAGATATACCAAGGAGTTCCTATAGTAGGCATTTTATACATTTTTATAAGGATATATTTGTACTTATTTTTATAAGACTTCGTGGGTCCATATCAGTTTAGTTTATATAAGAATTTAATAAGGATTTATAGGGACATCTATTAAAAAGTATTAATAATGATTTACAACTATTAATTTGATAAGTGTTCATGGGGTTCCAATAGTAGTAAAACTAATAATGTTTCATCAGGAAACCAGGGATGAATTTTATAACATTTAATAAGAAATAATTAGTATATATAAGATTTGAAGGATTATTATTAGTTTAGTTTTATATAAGAATTTAATAAGGATTTCTCAGTGCACCCATTGAAAAGTATTATTTACAACTATTAATTTGAAAATTTTTCATGGGATTTCAATAGTAATCAACCTAAAAAAGTTACAATACTTACTAAACTAAACTTACTAATACAATAGATTTCATATAATTTACATTAAAATCCATTGTAAGTATACACATTGTATTTTAGAAAACCCTCTTATTCCCATAAAAGCATAAAAGTTTTACAATAGACCTCAAGCGAGGAATATACATTAAAAACTCACAGAATCTATAAAATTTTCGTGTTTCAAACGCCATAAATACTTATAGGCCTCGTACTGAGAGTTTACATTACAATATCTTTCAAATTCATATAAAAACCTATAAAACTTCGCAATTGAATTACCATAAATACTTATAAATATACTGATAGACTTCATTCAGAGAATTTACTTTAAAACCCCATTGCATATCCTCATAGAATTTTATAAAAACTTCTTGTTTATTATTAAAACGTGCAAGTGTTGATAGGCTTCAGGCAAGGAATTTACATTCAAAACACATTTCAAATATTTCAAGAACTTAGACACATCTGAACTTTTAAAATCTTCGTATTTCAAACACCATATAAGAACTTACAAATACTGATTCATTAAAAATACTTTTCAAATACATATAAAATATCTATAATACTTCATATTTCAATTACCGTGAAAACGTATAACTACTGATAGACTCCATATAGGGAATTTACATTAAAAACCCATTGTACGCAGCATATCTTATAAAAACTTCTATTTCCTATTAATATATGCAAATGCTGATAGACCTCAGGTAAAGAATTTACATTAAAAACACATCTCAAATAGCCACATCAAACCATATTCAGAACTTATAAAAAACTTTGTATTTAAAATACTACAAAAACTTAATTATACTAATACATATAACTACTGATAGACTCCATATAGGTAATTTACATTAAAAACCCATTGTACGCAGCAAATATTATAAAAATTTCGCATTTCCTATTAATATATGCAAATGCTGATAGACCTCAGGCAAGGAATTCACATTAAAAACACATTTCAAATACCGCACATCAGACCACATTTAGAACTTATAAAAAAACTTTGTATTTCAAATACTATAAAAACTTACGTATACTAATACGTTTCATACGAGGAATGTACATTTAAAACACACACAAACATAATTAAAACTTATGAAAGTTTAGTGTTACATACTCCAGCCTCCAGTAGAGGGAGCTGTTATACATGTCGCTAATTCATATCTAACGTAATGTGACCTAAGAGACTAGCGTGGGCTTGTTAAATTAAAAGTAAAGCAGTCTCTGTTACTGCTAACTTATTAACTGAGTTTACGCTAGAACGCTAGAGCAAACAAGAGGACTTTTGTAGTATTTAGTGTTTATCACTAGATTACTATTGATATTTGAAATATTAATAGCAAGTAAATAATATTTACTTACCTATGTAAGTTTATGGGATTTGGCTAGTGATGGGCGATATCGTGATTTTTCAATCACAACGTAAATCGTTACTGTGATTTTCTTATATCAGTGAATTTAAAACGTGATGTGATCACGACTTTCATAATACGACGTACGGGAGAAATTGTTAATCGTTCCCTAAGCGCCGATAGACGGTGAATGGTGAATTAGATACTTTGGTAATCCATGCTGCCACAGATATGCATAATATGTATAATATATTATGATTTGTTTATCCAAATAACCTGATGTATGGATTGGTAATAAAGCAAAAGCACTAGGTTTTGAATGGAACTTGATAATAGGATATTTTGTAAAGTTGTACAAACATTAACATTTCGGAAGCATCAATAAATTTCTTGTTTATATTTATGTTTATGTTTATTTTACACGAATTTTTGTTAATTTAAAATGGTAAATTAATTTTTTAATGTTATTTTTTTGTTGTTTTATAATATATAAGGATTTTTTTTAAAAAAGTTTTCATTTGCTAATTGTTGAATTCCATATTTTACTTCCACGTCCAGTGGAAGTATAGTAACGACAAAAAAATTTTTAAAAATTTTTATTGTCCAAATAGGCTTAAAATGTCATGAAACGTCGAGATTTTAAGTTTGAGCGAAAAAAAATTTTCTGTCTGTCGGTCTGTCTGTAACTTTTTTTTGTGCGCACGTTTACTCTGGAACCGTTTAAGATATTGACTTGAAATTTGGTACACATATGTACTTTAACGAGTTCTAGAACTAGATTATATTTTCATCTTGTTCCGTCGAAGGGTTGGGGGGTAAATTGGGGTAAATTTGGGGTAAATGGGTCGATTAAGCAGGTAAGAGTCCATGAAATTAGTATATAGTATATACAAGAGAAGCTAAGGTCTCAAAAAAATGTTTGGCATTAGCCACCCCCATTACCACCCTCACCTCCTTATTAAAGGGGATGAAAAAAAAAATTATGATTTAGTGTATGTACAGGAACCAGAAACCTCAAAATATTTTTTTACTTCATCCACCCCCCTATCACCACCCCCACCCCACTACCGATGTGGGGTATCGTTTTATGGGTTTTTGGGGTAGAGGATTTCAAATATTATATTATTAAAGTTCCATAAACAATTATTTTCACATACAAAGTTTTTTCGTTGTGAGTGACTTGGATAGAGAATCTGGATGTGGAAGTAGTGATTCCTTGGGCAGCGGTTTTTATTCATATTTCATGCCGATACGTAAATGCTCAATATTTGCAAGTGTATTTAATCATATAAAATATTTTTACGCATGGTTTTAGTAGTTAGTTACTTCTGGTATTATAACAAAAATGTTCCGTCACGACCCTGCCCCCAATCGCCACATCGCATCGCCAGTCAATAAAAGACATGCATAAAGACATTTATATAAATATCTAAATAGTGTGAAATGCGTATCTAACGACGCTAAGGCATAGGATCGCTTGCTTTACGTGTTAATACATACGGCCGCAGACAATAATCGACTCAAAGTAAATATCGTGAAAGATATATTGGCAAGAGCACGGCAAGGGAACGAAATACGGAAAGTCGTGATCACGTCATGCTTTTCTGCCAACTTTACTAACAGTCGTTACCTGTGATTTCTTAATATCAGTGATCAAATCACAGTTCGTGATATATCGCCCATCACTAGATTTGGCATTAAAAATATATTTCAAATCACAACCAAAATCCGTAAAAAAACCGATTAATACTAATAGAATTTCTATGGGAAATTTACATTCACAACACTATACAAACCTATAAAAACCTATAGAAACTTTTAATTACATGTACTATAAAAACTCATCAATACTAATAGATATCATATGGGAATTTATATTTAAAACACTATAAAAATCTATAAAAACTTTTAATTAAATATACTATAACAACTCATCAATACTGGTAGGTACCATATGAGAATTTACAGTTAAAACACATTTCAAATACACACATCAAAAATTATAAAAACTTATACATTTTTTTTTATAAGTTTTTATTTGGATTTTTTGACAGGGTTTTTTTAACAGACCATGATTTCATTTGGTGTTGTAGGAGTCAGGAAAAGAGTTGAACATTATGACTGCTCTTATTATTGAGGTTAAGGTTTGGTGTTGTGTAAGAGGAAGAATTTGTGAAGCAGCTGTTAAAATGATCAGCCAAGACTTTTAAGTCAGTAATTAATTGACCATCTGTATCACATATCTTAATGGAAGTATGGTTGTCTTTATATATTTTATTACTATTTATGATTTTCCAGCTTCCTTGCTGAATTGGTTATATTTTAAGATATATTCCGGATTGTTTAATTCTCTCTTGAGTTTTTCCAATTGACAAAGTTGGTCATGCATGTCATTGATTTGAGGTGTAAACCATTTTTTGACTTTAGGTTGAAATTTAGTTTTAGTTATTGGAAAGGAACAGTTATACCAGTAGATAAATGTATTATAAAATGCACTGAATTTATTATTAAAACTGTTGGCTTCATACATTTCGGCTCAAGTTTCCCTGGCAATATTATTTTGAAAAATTTGTTTATTATTGTCGCTGTAGTTCCTTATGTATTTAAACACATGATTTTGCTTTAGTTGAAATGTATCGAAAGAACATATCTGATATGTGTGGTCTGAAACAAATGAGTGACATACTCTCATATTGCTCACCTCGATATTTGAAAACACGTTATCTATACACGCAGAGCTGTGAGTGGTTATCCGGGTAGTGATATTGATGTGATGTTTAATACTGTATTCAGAAAGTGTGTTTATCAAAATTTCCTTGTTTGGAGAGTTATTTAAGAAATTAATATTTATGTCACCAACGATTATATATTGATCACCTCTAGATTTGTTCATACGTGTAAAGTATGTTATTAGGTTGAAATTTTCAATCACTGTGACTGTAAGTACTGGCCTTTACCAAAAGTTAGCACAAACTATTGTAAGGTAGGCATATGTTTATATGTATAAGAGTATGGCTGGTTGCATGACATATGTCAAGAGTATTGTATTGGATTCCTACGCCGGCCAGTTGTTGTTAGAACCTTGAATAAACACGATGTCCGAATTGCTGTCTTTACTTTCAACAACCAAAGCCACCTTTACATGGCGCAATCGAGTAATTAAGTGTTGTTAAAGTCTAAAAGTGTGTATGAAGTTGCTAAACAGACCCTGACCCAGACCAGGATTAAATATTAAGATGACTGATCACAGGGTGTTGGTCTCATGTGCATGGAGGCGGGAAACATACCGGAGAATTGGAAGTTATGGAGGTCACGCTTCGAAAATTATTTAATTGCTAGCGAAATAAACAAAAAGTCCGAAGCCACACAATGTGCTCAACTATTGCATTATATTGGTGAAGAAGGTTTTAAAGTCTATTCAACTTTTCAATTTGAAGATAACGAGAAAAATAAGTTGAACATACTATTAGACAAATTCGAAGCCCACTTTATGCCAAAACAAAACATTACCTACGAAAGATACAAATTCTTTTCATGCAAACAAAAAATGGGTCAGACTCTGGAACAATTTATTGTGGAAATCAAGAAATTAGCTATCAAATGCAATTTAGGCCAATTACAAGATGAGCTGACAAAGACTGTTTTGATTTGCGGTGTCACCAATAGTTCCATGAGGGAAAAATTACTACAAGACGACAACCTATCTCTCGATAAAGCAATCGATGTATGTTACATCATGGAAACTTCAAAGGAAAGAAGTTGAAAATCAAGTATGTCTTGTGAAGCTGGAATTAAATGCTACTCCTGAGAAAATTGAACAGTTTAAAAATGAAACGAATAAAGATCCAGAGTTAATTGAACTTAAAAATACAATATTAACACGTTAACGACGGTTCTTACCCCCGGGGTCAAGTATCAGGTCATTATTTATATACGGGGATCAATTTCATAATACATTAGTTGTGTACGGGATTCGTAATTTTCACAATTTTTGTGCTATAACAACGTTACAAGTAGCTTTTTGTTGCAAATTAGTAATACATTACGAATATGACAAACTTATATTTCTTGACCACAGAGTCAAGAGCCGTACACAACTAATACCTTATTATTTCTGTACGGCACTTAGCCCAGGAGTCAAGAGCGTCAACAAGTCTAAACCTGTGTCTTAGTCAGTCTTATGCCTGCAAGTGTTAGAGCAACATCATTTTAAGTATTTGAAATAATTAAATATTGAAAATGGCCTCCCGGGGTAAACGGTTAGTAGAATTGGCAAAAAATCAAGTAATAGAACGTGAGAGTGACAGTGATGACGAAAGTGAACCTTATGGTAGTGATGACTCAATTTTGGACAAAAATTATGAACCAGATTCAGATGATGGTAGTAGTTTGGAAGATGATCAATTGTGCAAACCTAACAGATTTATTAGCAACTTATAATCTCCAACAAATGATAATTTTAAATACACGCCAAAACAAATGTATTGATAATATTTTCATAAACTTTACTAGTAATATATGTTCATCATTAAATATAGACTTAGGTATCTCGGATCATTATGGCCAGTTCTTAAATTTTCAGCTAGGTAAAATTCAAAAGATACATAGAATAAGGAAAACCTGCAGACCAATAACTGCTCAAGGTAAACAAATGTTTTTCAATAAGGTAGAAAATATATCCTGGGATTTCATTGACGACGCAAACATGGATTGTAACAAAAAATTCGAACTGTTCACAGAGGAAATAAAGAAGGCAATGATTAATGCTTTCCCCGAAAAGTCGGTTCTGTGTGATCCAAATTCAGAATATGATTCAAATTGGTTCAACCAAGACTTGCGTGAAATGAGATCAAAATTAATGTTATTAACAGATCTGTATAAACAATATAAAAGTAATTATCTCAAAAAGAAATTATCTGAATACAAATCCAAGTATAAGAATGCTATTGTTAATGCAAAAAAATCTAATAATGAGGATATAATAAAGAAGTCTCAAAATTCAATAAAAACCATGTGGCAAATTATAAATACAAAAAGAAAAAATACACAGTCTCATATACAGACAGATATCTGTTTATCTCCAAACCAATTTAGCACTTTTTTCAGTGAAGTTGCTGGAAATCTGTTGGAAGATTTGGGTGACAGCGAGGTAGATCCTATAGATAAAATGCATAATGTTAATTTATCCCATACAAATGTATTCGTCTTTAAACCTATAACTCACAATAATGTTAGAGATGCTATTGACTCGATAAAAAACAAAAACAGTAAAGACATCTTTGGTTTAAATATAATTCTGGTAAAATCTATTAAAAATCTGATTATATCTCCATTATGCAAACTGATAAACTTGTGTATTAAAGAAGCATGCTTTCCAGATTGCCTCAAAGAGGCTATTGTAATACCCATTTATAAGAAAGGAGACGCAAATGATGTAAATAATTATAGACCTGTGTCGCTGTTACCAATCTTCTCAAAGATAGAAGAAAAATGCTATGCAGAGCAAATAGCTAATTACTTTGAGAAAAATAACATCTTTTATGACAAGCAATTTGGATTTAGAAAAAGAAAAAATACCACCTTGGCAGTTCTCGATCTGGTGGAACAGATTTTGGAGGCTTTTGAGGGTCGGGAACATATGTGCACTGTATTTTGCGACTTAAGTAAAGCGTTTGACTGTGTCTCACACGAAATACTGCTGGAAAAGTTAAATAGATATAAGTTTTGTCAAAATAGTGTTACATTATTAAGATCGTATTTAACCGATAGATATCAAACCATAAGAATAAATAATGAATATTCTAATAAAACTAAAATACTGCATGGGGTGCCCCAAGGCTCAGTACTTGGGCCCCTTCTCTTTTTAATCTATATAAACGATTTTCCAAACTCCAACGAACACTCTAGAGACATACTTTTTGCAGACGACACAACTATCTCGGTTCAAAATACGAATATTGAACAACTTTCAGCAGTGACATGTGAGGTGGAGTCAAGGGCAGAGCAGTGGTTCAAAGCAAATAAGCTCACATTAAATCGTGATAAGACAGTGCACATGATCTTTTCACTGCGTGATAAAGAAGGGCACAGAGTTCACGACCCCCAAGACTCGACTAAGTTCTTGGGAGTGTACTTAGACAATAAATTGACATGGCATGTGCATATTGAAAATCTATCAAAAAAATTATCAAAAAACATATACATCTTGAGAAATCTAGCAAATGAAGTAGGTAATGAGGCTTTAAAAAATGCATACTTTGCACTATGCCACTCTCTGCTTTCCTACGCTGTGTTAGTATGGGGGCAAGCGTCAAACTGGCCTAGAATTTTTTCTCTGCAAAGACGAGCAATACGCATAGTATCAGGCTTAAATTATAGGGAGAACTGTAGAGAACAGTTTCGCGAATTAAACATATTTACATTACCATCAATATATATATATATATGAATTGCTTCTGTATGCTAGAAGGAGTTTATATACTCAAGATGTAAACAGAGAACGTGACTATCATTATAATACAAGGCAAAAAGATACGTTAATAATACCTTATGTAAGACTAACAAAAAGTCAGAAAGGAATACAAGTTCTAGCCCCCAAATTTAGCAATAAACTACCACCCGATATTAAAAACTTACCAGATCTTGAATTTAAAAAAAAAATAAAGTCCATTTTAATTGAGAAAACTTTTTATTCATATGACGAATTTCTGTCATATAATTTCAATATGTGAAAAAAATGCCTGTTTGTTAATCTCTAAGTTGGTTCTATACTTTTATGTGTTATGAGGTGATATATATGTAGATATATATTTGTTTGTTTATATGTGTATGTACATATTGTTAGTTTCTATTGTAATTACTGACTTGTGCAAATACTATTTTGTATATGGCATCAATAAATGATTTGATTTGAATTTGATTTGATTAGATGAATTTTACTTTGAAGAAAGTTCGAATGTTAGTGATCTCGATGCCGATTTAGATAATTCTGAATTTGTCACATCAGAAACAACTGATGCATCGCTATGGCTACTGGTTACAACCTCGGTCTCTACCTTTCAAGAATTTCCTGTGAAACATGTAATAAACGTCCAAGATGATGTCAATAATCCACTTCAAATTTTTAATTTATTTGTTAGTGATGATATTTGGCAAATAATTGTAGAAGAAACGAATAAGTATGCCTTGCAATAGCAAATTCATGAGCGTAGATCGTCACACGTTAAAAATTGGACTGTTACTGATATTAATGAGATGAAGAAGTTTTTTGCAATTATAATTGTAATGGGACTAGCACCCCTTCCTGCATTTCATTTATATTGGTCCAAAGAAGAAATGTTTAGAAATGAATTTGTCACAAGTGTTATGCCAAGAGACCGTTTCCTGCTTTTGTTACGATTCCTACATTTTTGTGATAATGAACAACCTAATAATACCAATAGACTGTGGAAAATAGAACGCGTATTAAACCCTTTACTGAAAAATTTTCAAAATGTGCTAATTCCTGGAAGAGATCTTGTGATAGACGAGAGTATGATTCCTTTCAGAGGAAGACTTTTATTCAGGCAATATATTCCCAATAAAAGTCACAAATATGGGGTAAAAATATATAAGCTTTGCACGGTGAATGGTTATACCTACAATGCAAGAGTCTATTGCGGACGTGGAGACTCAGACAGTGGCCAGGGACACGCAGCAACAGTGGTGAAAAAGCTTTTGGGATGTTTGGAACAAACAGAAGGACGAAAATTGTATGCAGACAATTTTTATTCAAGTATTCCTCTGGTAGAAGATCTCTACGAACAAAAAATTACATATTGTGGTACTCTGAGAGCAAATAGAAAAGGCATTCCACAGAGTTTAAAGAAGAAACTGAAAAGGGGTGATGTATGTGGAGAACAACATGGTCACATTAAAATTATTAAATGGGTAGACAAACGCCAAGTATTAATGTTGACAACTGACCTGGCTCACGACTGTTCTTTAGTTCAAACAGGTAAGAACAGGAACTCCGAAGAAATAAAAAAACCCCAATGCATTTTGGACTATAATAACGCAAAGAAAGGTGTTGATTTGAGTGATCAAATGTCTTCATACCATTCAGTTCTAAGGAAGTCTACGAAATGGTATAAAAAAGTAATCTTTGAATTTATTTGTGGAACGGCAATCGTGAACTCCTGGTTAATTTACAATGAAAAGTCTACCACCAAATATTCAATAACTGAGTTCCGTAAAATATTAGCGAAATCTCTTGCAGAAGAACCAGCGGTAGAATCAGACGAAAAAAGTGGTCCAAAACGAGTCCATACATTCATACGACCAGAAGGCCCAGGTAGAAAGAAACGTAAAATGTGTGTTGGTTGTTATGCAAAATTCCGGAAAGATTTCTCCAGCAAAGAAGCTGACAAAAAAGCAAAAAGGATAATAAGTTACTGCAATAACTGTGATAGACAACCAGGGTTATTGCCTACCATGCTTCAATGAATTCCATAAAATAAAATAATATCTTGCAATCAGGTTTATACTTCTTATTTTCAGTTATTTTTCATTTATCAATAAGAATCTATAAGCAAACTGTTTTTAGAGTTGTATTGTTTAGTTTCTATGATATATATATATACTTATATATAAATATTAGTGTTATATTATCTTAAAATATATAACTAAATGAGCATACATACCACATTTAATTTTTAATTTTTTCCATTTGTTATTTACGGTTCTTGATCCCGAAATCAAGTGCTGTGCTAGCGCCAGCTCTTGGACAGTGTTAACAATTATTTACCGTAACGAAACCGAGATTAGTTTTCCAGTTTAGAGTTACTATAATTTTAGTTTTAGAATGCATTCTTGACGCCGGAGTCAAGTACCGTTACTAAATAATGCCTTAGTACTTGACCTCAAGGACAAGAAACGTACCAAATTAATGTTTCTGAAAAATAGCCCCCGTCGTTAACGTGTTAAATGGATGGCCGAGCTCTAATAAAAAACTAAAAAATAGTGTAAAGGTATATTGTCAATATAAAAGTGAGTTAACTGTAATAGATAACCTAATTTTTAAAGGAAATTCTTTAGTTGTTCCAAAATCCTTACCTAATGAGATGCTAAATCGCATACATTACAGCCACCTTGGTATTAATAAATGTATAAAATTAGCTGAGGAATCTCCGTTTTGGCCTGGAATGAATAATCAAATAAAGCAAAAAATTTCTAATTGTCATGCTTGTTTGACATATTCTAACTCACAAAACAGAGAAGTTTTAAAGCCTCATGACATTCCAGAGATTCCCTGGGCCAAGGTAGGCTGTGATATTTTCGAAATACAAGGCTATAAGTATTTACTAGTGATAGATTATTTTTCAAAGTATGTTGAAATTGAATATTTAAATAAAAACACAACTAGTTTAGCTATTATTAATAGTCTTAGATCTATATTTGCCAGATATGGTATCCCATTAATTGTGATTTCAGATGGAGGTCCACAGTTTTCCTCTTATGAATTTAAAGCATTTGCCAAAGAATGGGATTTTACACACATCAGGTCATCTCCCACATACGCTCAATCAAATGGAATGGCAGAGAGATATATCCAGACCGTTAAAAAAATGTTCAAAAAAGCGTGCGAGGATAAAAAAGAGATAAATTTAGCACTACTCCATTTTCGAAAATATATCGCCTGCTGAAATACTAATGTCTAGAAAGTTAAGAACTACTCTTCCTATCACAACAAACAAATTAAGGCCTAAGGTCCATAATAAGTATACCAAAAAGATAACGAATAGCAGGCAGGACGTACAAAAGAAATATTATAATAAAAATTCTACAGTTTTATTAGAGATTAAAGAAAATGCACCGGTTTATGTCCAGATTAAACCATTTTCAAATTGGCTACCAGGCATAGTTATTAAGAAAATTAGAGATAGAACTTATATGATACGAATGAAGAATGGTTCGATACTTACTAGAAATAGAAGATTCATTAAACCTTTACATAATAATCAAACATGTGATAATCATTCTTCATTGGATAAAAATCCTCTTGAAAAAGGGAAAGAGGAACAGGGAAATAAATGTTACTTAGAAATAGAAAGCGATAGTGAAAATAATAGTGATAGTGAGGAAAACGGAAACTCATCCACGATAGACTCTGAAAGTGATTTAAGTAGTGATGAGTTTATGATGGGAAATAAAACCCCTGTCGTAACATCGTCAGGGCGTCGCGTTAAAGCTCCCCAGAGATTAAATCTGTAAGTAGAGTTACAAACTGGTTAAATTGTAATTTAGAATCTTAAGGAGGGGGATGTAAGGTAGGCATATGTTTATATGTATAAGAGTATGGCTGATTGCATGACATATGTCAAGAGTATTTATTGTATTGGATTCCTACGCTGGCCAGTTGTTGTTAGAACCTTGAATAAACACTGTCCGAATTGCTGTCTTTACTTTCAACAACCAAAGCCACCTTTACAACTATCAAATCACTATTGCAGATCTGCGAGCAGAAGAGGAGGTACTGCTATATATGTCTGCAAGAGATTGAAAGTTGCTTCCCTATCGCTAGATGTTGAACAAGTCGAAAATCATTTTGAATATTCATGTAGCAGAAAAGAAGGTGTACATTTTTGTGTCTTTATATAAGTCGCCAACTGGAGATTTGGACATATTCCTTGATGGACTTACAGGGGTTCTGGACATAATAAAAAGAAATTCAAATTATATCATCGTAAGTGGTGATTTCAATGTAAATTTTCTAGGGGAGGCAGAGTGTGCCGTGGCTGTCTCATAGCTGATGCAAGCATACAATTTATCATCTGGAATTAAAAGTATAATTAGACCATCCTCGGCCAATCTAGGCTCACAAATTGATAACATTTATAGTAACATTCCAGATAATCTAGCGACCACCAGCATATTAGACGATTTAAGAATCTCAGATCACTTCAGCTTAATTCCAACAGTAAAAACAAGTATCGTAGGCGATCAAGTAAATTATGCTCAGAAAAGATATTTTACTGACTAAAATATTGAAAGGTTCAAGCAATTTTTAGCGCTCGACTCATGGAATGATGTATATAATACAAACAGCATCCATTTTAAATATAAGTTTCTATGACACTCTACTATTACTTTGATTCTGCATTTCCAGTAAACACCTTTAGAGTAAAAACGAATGGGGATAAGTGGATAAATACTCACGTAAAATTGTATGATAATTATGTCAACGATTTGTATAGATTGTATAGACAAACACACTGTAGAGTAGGTAGGAAAGAATTATAAAAAATATTTTCGAAATTATAAAAGGAACATTAATGATAAAAAAATATTATTCTAATAAGGCCTGGTACTTTCATCTCCAGTTAAGTCTATTCTATAGATAGAGCCCATGAAAACAATTATTGACACAATTGTATCCAAGGAAATTATCTGGAGAATAGACTTAACTGGAGATGAAAGTACAGGGCCTCAACAAACAAAACAAAAACCACAAACAAGCGTAAATCAGATAAAGATATAAAATTAAAATGCGAAAAAAACCATGATGTAGAAATTGATGATCCTATCGAAGTAGCAAACATATTTAGTAAACAATTTGCACTGCCAGTACAAAAACTCTCAAGATCCATCCTTCAAACTGCACAATATATCCCAAGTATGTTCTTATCTCCAGTAAATTGAGATGAAGTATACAATATTATTTTAAACTTACCCAGTAAGTATTCATGTCGAATCGATAACATTCCAGTAATTATACTAAAAACCATAAATGAGTTCATCTGCGAACCATTAGTAGATATAATTAACGAATGCTTTGTATCGTTTCCGGATGATTTAAAGATAGGCAAAGTCATAGCAGTTTATAAAACGGGTGCAAAAAATGCCACAAGCAACTGTAGACCCACCTCATTACTCCCTGCCGTGTCAAAGGTCATCGAACGAGCTATATATAACCGGGTACTATCCTTCCTAACTAGACAAAACATATTAGTAGACAATCAATATGGATTCAGGGAAAAAATGTTCACTGTACTAACAATTTTCAATGCTTCAAAACAAATATCGTCGGTGAAAAGTGTTAAACAGCTATCTCCATTTAAAGCAATTTTACAGGAGAGCATTAAAACCGCATAAACAAATTATTTTACCTGTTACAGATGAAAATTGGCGTTATATTATAGATGAGCAATGATCACACTTATTGAAAAACAAAAAATTATTTGTAGTATTATTTTTTTAATTATTTTAATTTTTATATAGGCAAATCTTGGAGATAGCAGGTTTTCGTTTTCTGCAAAGAAAAAATGTAGATAAATTTGACGGAGATAGCAGCTTTGCAGTATATGAAATAAAAGTTTTTAGGAATATTTTTGTAGTTTATTTATTTAAAAAAACATAAAGGACCCCGCACTTTTCTTACGGGAAGTGGCTTTGGGACAATTTTTTAAAATTTTTACTATGTTCTCTAAACCCTTACAAGTCTCAATGGGCGCAAAGCTCTAACAATATTTCCGTAAATTCTACAACCTCTGACAGTCGCAAAATCTGTTATTTTTTAAAATAACATGTTAAGAAAGCTTTTCATTAGTAGAGGCATTCCAGAGGCTGTAGAATTTACGGAAATATAGTTAGAGCTTTGTGACCATCGAGACTTTTGCTTGTAAGGGTTCAAAGAACATACTAAAAATTTTAAAAATTTGGTTGAAAGCCACTTTCCGTAAGAAAAGTGCGGGGTCCTTTCAAGTGGTTTTATAATAAGAGAACAATAACTCGTATATTATAATCAAACCTTATTATATACTATTATAACCTTATTCCTAATGAAAAAAAAAAAAAATCTACACAAAAGGGTTTCTTGTTGTAAGAAACCCTTTTTTCGCGAGCCTTCCAACTATTAACAACTAACTATAGTAAGGTGTAAAAGAGATGGTTATACATATCTAACCAATCCACATCTTATGTATATATGGCCATCTATTTTACACCTTACTATAGTTAGTAAAATGGTAAGCTTCGCGAAAAAATGCTGAAGATTACAATGGAAATACCGGAGATAGCAGCATTTCGGCGGTCAATTTTAAATTGCGTGGAGATAGCATGAATTATTGTCACGAAATATTCATTTATTGGTAATTCAAAAGGAGGTAACTGATTTGCGTACTAATAGAATAGTTTTTTCTCTTTTTAATAACATGCAAACCCCATTTCGACTTAAAAGGGGAGTTAGCAGGTTAACACGTTTCACCGACGATATATCAAGCTCTAGACAAAGGATATGAAACGGCTGGTTTGTATTTCGATATATCGAAGGCCTCTGACACAATAAATCACGAAATTCTTTACTTAAAACTATCAAGCTATTAGGGGCAAATGCCTGGATCTAATAAAATCTTATTTAACGAACAGGTATCGAATTGTAAGTATTGATCAGCACTACTCCACAGAAAAGAACCGAATAATGCAAGGTATCCCACAAGGATCAATACTGGGGCCTCTCATTTTTCTTTTATATGTAAATAATTTAAGCAATAGCCTAGACATCAATTCATTTTTTCAATTTGCTGAGGACACATCAGTCATCTTAACCAGTCCCAATTATTTGACAATCTCGCAGGAATCCTCACATATTGTAAACAAAATGACACAATGTTGTGAAGAAAACTGCCTTAAATTAAATACTGAAAAGACTTCACTCATTAAATTCTCAAAAAACAGAAATGTAACTGAATCTCTAACGCAGAAAATACAACATTTTTGGGAGTCATAATGGACAATGCTCTCATCTGGTATTGCCATATACAGAATCGGAAAGTCCTGCGTTTGACATTGCGCTATTAACCGACCGCCCACAATAAAGACGCCTACCAGTACTCTAGCAGAGGCAAACAGTGACACGCCCCTATTGCTTGCTTTGCTCTCGCTTGCTCTTATTGCCGTACCAAATCAAACACTTTCCGATACTGTATTTAAACTAAATTATAAATTAAATACTGCTTGAGGAGTGTTAAAAATGCTTAGAGATCAATTAATTGTCTATTGAATCGCTAAAAGCATTTTACTTTTCCTACATTCAATCATTATAACATAATATGGTGTATAATATTCTGGGCTTCTTCAGAACATGCCCGAAAAATATTTGTAACACATCTTAAGGTGCATGTACAACTAGAAGATATGCAAGCCTTTATTTAAAGAGCACAACCTTTTAACTGTCCCATTATATTACCTGAATCTTGTAATGTTTGTGAAACGTCATCTGACTCTTTTTACAACAAATAGTAACAACTACTCTGAAAATATGAATATGGTGACCAGAAATGCAAACGGCTTGAGACCGCCTCTGCATAACTCCGCCTTCTATGAAAAAGGAACTTACTATAGGGCTCTCACAGCTTATAACCGTCTACCCCTTGAAATAGGCAGCATAAACAATGAAATTAAGTTCAGAACTTCTTTGGGTAACTATCTGCAGGGAAAATGTTACTATAATCTCCACTGTTGGGAAAGATCAGAAAACATGTGACTTCATAATATAACATGTAATTAATTAGTAAGCTTTTCTCTTTTTAATTTCCCTTTTTAATTTTATTTTAGATTTAATTTAATTAAGAAGTCCTTTCTTCTTCTTTTTTTTTTTAATTTTGTCATGGATATTCCATTATTGACTCTGCAATGCACAACTATATATTTTAATCTGTCTTGTATCTGTATAAGTTTTACTTATTGTAAATTTTATTTTTTGTATTTGACGATGCCCCGTTCACTTGTTGGATGTTTTATTATGGCAATTGATTGATTGATGGTTTAGAAAGCATTAACATTAACAACCATAAATTACAAGACATGGTGTGGTTCATTTCAAACTATGTTGAACAAGTTAATGGTTCAACATGAGTTTGTCCAACATGAGTTTGTCTGTTACCGCTAATCTGCGAATCTCCTACAAGTTCATCTACCCAGTGAACGTTCATGAAAAAGTTAGAAGCCGATTTTGAAAATACTCAAAATACAAAATACTCTTAAGTTACCGGCGCAATGGCATTTCTAGTTTAGTATTACAAAATGTTTCATACTCTCGAGAGGAACCAACTGTGTGTCTATAAGAGGTGAAGCTTATTATAAGTCAGACTTAAATACCAGAAAAAATATATAAATAAATAAATAAATAAAATACTCTTTATTGTGCAACACAAAAGGACAAGATACATTTTTCAATGATTTTACAATCTTACCTTATCATTCAAATATATTAAACAAGAAGGGTAAAAAGGTAGCACTTAAAAATCCAAAACCATGAACCAGTGGAATATCACCAAAACCATTAAAATTGAGGGATGTTAATGAATTATTGGTGAAACACTATGGAGAATGCTACCCTCTCTAGAATTTTATAAGAATATATTGGAAAAATATACTGCAAATATAGCTGAGGAAGAAGACAATGAGTATGAAGAGCCCAATGAAAAATCACGCTCTATTATTAACACTTGCACTAAACTGAACATCCTTGGATTTATTCTTTTCACATTATCGAGCTTGTATTGTGTTTTCAAGTTATAAAAGTTCTATATACATTGACATCTCAACTTACACAATCAAACACATTTTCATTTCTTATGAGTATTCATATGAGATTTAAAACTACTCCTATACTTTGTTTCATAAGTGCAAACAGTACATTTGTACATTGTCAATTCAGAAGGATCTTTATGGATTCGCTCATGTAACTTAATACCATTTGTGTATTTACTCTGATAGGCGCATATGCTACATTTGAACATTCTTACTTCTGAAGGGTCTTTATGAGTTACCATGTGCTTTCTAACACCTTCTTTACTGTTTGCTTGATAATCACATATATTACATTGGAACATGGTAACTTCTGAAGGATCTCTGTGGATTAGCTTGTGTCTGTTAAGGGACTGTTTATGTCTTGATTCATACTTGCACTTGTCACACTTAAACATTTTTTGCACTTCTGATGCATCTTTATGAGTTAGAATGTGATATGCATATGTATTTTTGTATAGGGTTTTAAATTCACATACCTCACAATGATATACCTTTACTGCTGATGGATTTGTATGATAAATTAAATGTTTACGATAGGCCTCCTCTCGCTTGGATTTAAATGTACAATGCTCACATTTATATATTATTATCTCTGAAGGGTTTGTATGATGACACCACATGTGTTTCTTAATATATCCTTCGTGTTTTGTTTCAAAAGTACACTTCTCACATTTGTACATTTTTATTTTTGATGGATCCTCGTGAATTAATAAATGCCTATTGAAATGTGCCTTACGAAAAGTTTTATATCGGCAACTTCTACATTTAAATTTTTTTTTCCTTGCTTCAGAATTTATATTACTTCGTTTTCGTTTTGAAGATGTGGGCATTATGTTGTCAGCTCTGAAAAATAATTATAATCATAAATTCATTTGATCTAAAATTAGTCCATTGATATTACACTGAAAATCGGCGAATAGAGGAAATAAATTATGTCTTGCCCTTTGAAAATTATACGCGCCATTAAGAAACGAAAGAGTTCCCAAAGCTTAAGGGATGACCTCAAAACCCCAAACACGAACTGTCGCAGTTTTTCACATTTTTCTGCGAAATAGCTGATTCCACAGAAAATTTTATTCTTATTGATATAAATAAGTATATAAAATTTAGCGCAAATAAGATACATATTTCCTTTAAGCGCAATGGTTTTTGAGTAATGAGCGAACAAACTAGGGGGTTGGGCCCCAATCGGCGCGAGTTTCGCATATTTTTATCAAAATGATGCTTACACTCATTGTGTATAGAACTGAAATTGTACAGCAAAGATGATTCCCGTCATTAGAAAAATAAAAAAAAACGAACTTTTTTTTTACTGATTATCGATTATCGTGAGCATCGTAAAGTGCTTAGGAAGTATTTTAGCAAAAAAATGTATTCTTGTTTTTTTTTTCCATTTTTATGAGAGGAATCACCCTTCGAAGTTTGTCGTGATATCATTAAGTGACTGTATATTTAGAACATGCGAAGTGCGCGTTGATCAGGCCCCAACCCCTTTTGATAGCTTATTGCTCAAAAACCATTACGTTTATCGGAATAACAAATAAGATCTAATTTGTAGTAAATTTTATGTAGCATATTATCAATGAGTAACATTTTCTGGAAAACCAACCATTTCGAGGAAAAATGCGAAAAACCGCAGAGGGGCGTGTTAGGGATGGTTTTTAAGGGTGAAGCTCACACACCTTGAGTACTCTTTTGTTTCTGCAAATTAGCCACCTTAATAATAATAATAATAATAATAATAATAATAATAATAATAATAATAATTTATTCATGTCAATACAAGCAAATGTTTACACAAGTCAACTAGTAAAAGAGAATAGATTAAAAACAATTGTTTTGATTGGTTCTCCAATAATGAGTGTTTTAAAGTATTTACCTAACTAGTATATTAGCGTGCCTAGATTATGGCAACAATATACAGAAAGTAAGTATTTTCATAATAAATAAAAAAGTGTGTAAGTTGTGATTTGCATAATACCTAAATGATATTCTCTAATCAAGACAAAAAGAAAGAGGGGTCACTTGATAAAACAATAGATTAAAATACAGTACGCAAACAGATGTGTTAAAATACATTGATAACAAAATTCAGTAACACCATATGGTAGTGTAAAACTAAATGTCTCTGAAATGCTCCTGAAGATATTCTTCAAAACTATAGAAGGCCTTCCTTTCAAGGTAGTGTTTGATTTTATGTTTGAACTTGGAAAAGTCTAAGTTTCTGATACTATCAGGTAATTTATTATAGAATTTTATGCAGTAATAGCTCACAACGTTTCTAGTTTTTGCAAGTCTAAGAGAGCTGTGCTTTATGTTCTTACTGAATCGAGTAGGATATTCGTGTAAATCACCCTGGCTATCAAATTTGTGCAAATTTCGTTTAATATGCAGGAGGCAATAGAGTATGTAAGCCGAAGGCATAGTAAGAATTTTGAAAGGACCCCGCACCAAATGCATGGGTAATTTGTTTTCGACGGAATCATTGCAAATTCAAGGCATAGAATCCTTAGGTCATTCTCAATGAAAACTGTTATGGATAAAGTTCCAAAATGTCTTTATTTTAAAAACATAGTAGGTCGAAGCTCCAAAATTCAAAATTTTAAAAACGCGATTTTCTGACTCTGGACATAAATTTAAATACATTACTGCTCCATATATGATGGTACAGCTATCGTCTATAATGCAGTAATCTAGATTTGTGTCTGGAATTTAGTTCGTTTAACGTACTTTTGGTACTATCCGGAATTGTGTCTCTTCTGGGGTTACAATTGTAGTAGTCTGGATTGCCACCACAAAATCATTTTCATTTTCGTTTTCTCGCTTGGAATATCTTTATATCTCTGTCTTATTCGTGAACGTCAATTTTGGGCTATCTGGAGTAAACTAAAGTCTCAAAATCTGTTCGGGCGCCAAATTATGTAACGGTTTGTTGTCGGGTAGCTGGTTCGGAGATTAATCAGGATCCAGATTAGTTAATAAGACAGCCCAATAAAAAATATAAACAATTTATTTACTTCTTCAAACAGGCAGTGTTACATAACATACAGGTTCAGGTTACACAGGTCCGTATCTTTTACGGTTCTTAGGAGAACATTTTCTATTATCTGAGAGAGAGAGAGAGAGTGCAACGATTGCGATGCGAAGTTAGTTGCTGCTACTGGAGTGGCATCAGGCGTCGGGCGAATATCGTCGACTCAAGAAGTTACCCAGCTCAACACGCTGTAGGAGGTCTCCAGGTCAGGCTCATCCGCTCTGGTTCTGGCGGAGAAACGGCGTCGGGGAATGACTAACGACTCAAGCTCAACACGCTGCAGGATTCCCAGGGTCAGATTGCATTCGTTCCGTCGTGTTTGCGTCGGGAGATGCACAAAACTGTAATATGTCCAGCTCAGCACGCTGTAGACAGATTGACAGAATTGCCCGCTCTGAATTAGTTGATTTGTGGCCGGGCTTTTATATCCGAGAATCCTCGCTTGCTGGTGACGTAGAACTGCTTGTAGTTTAGTGTCGTGTGCAAATCCGTGCCTCTAGACAGGAGATGGGTGGATTTGCGGGCCGTGTGCACATTGGTGTCGTGTGTAAATCCTTAAACTTTAGTAATGGAACATGAATTTATGAATGCTTCATTACAGTACACCAAGAATATGTGGATTTTATAGTCTTGGAATGGTACCGAAAAATGGGTTGCTTCATTAAGGGGGTTGTTTTCCGCGGAGGGTTTTCTTTTCTCATTTTTAAAATAGGATCTACCTGTACTAAATTTCCACCCCTTGTATTGTTATTTACCACATTTCCATTGAATTGCAAGACATCCCAGTTTTTGCAATGTATATTGCTGTTTTCCTTTGTTTTGGTTTCCACGAAGAGTGAGCAGTTGATTTTGTTTATCTGTATTGTTATTGATTATATGTTTTTTTGGAATATAACTATTTACATTCAAATTCAACATTTTATTCATCTTTTGTGCTATTGAGTACAATAGATAAGACAAGTCAAAAAAACTACAAGTGTAAAAGTATAAGACAAACATCGTAATTAAATTAATAAATTGTTTTACAATTTCAAACATTTAGTATACAATATACATATACGATAAAAGGAGAGTTTATGTGATATATAGGCTAATTAATGGTCTGGATGAACTCGTCAATGGTATAGAAGCAATTTGAACTTAAATATTCTTTTAAAGTTCTTTTAAAAGTGGAGATCGGTAAGCAGTGTAGGTCTGTGGATAACATATATAAGCATTAGCGTATAGTATCTTAAGCATCGACGTGAACTTGAATACTATTCTTTCCAGGCAGTGGTTTAGTTGGTGAAACGGTTAAGGACTCGTCCAGGTCGAACATTAGAATGTACAGCCTACTCCTCGAAAACGAGGCCACTGTATCGATGTTATACTGTGTTATAAATCATTTCCTTAGTTTCTTTAATAGTTCTTCCCTATCTCTGTTCTTTTCTTTGTTTATTTTTGATATATATGTGTTGATTATCATGTCATGTATTTTATTTATTTATTTTTACATACACTGTTCAACAGGTACAAGTACCCAATTACAGAACAGGAATTAGCAGAAATACAAAACATACCAACTAATAAGAAAAACAAAAGTAGGTAACAGAGCAACCAAATATTTAATCCAATATTTTAGATCTTATATCCTTCAGGCGACAGTTAAAAATATCAAGGTCGCTGGACAATTTATTTGAATTGTTACAGATGGTAAATAAGGGCGAGTTTTTTAATATGTTGGTATGAGAGGTGGGCATGTAGAAAACTTGGGCATTGCGAGAAGTCAATCTAGGGACTTGAAAATTTAATTTGTTGACTACCTCAGGTGTGTCAAAATCACTGTGTAACACTTTAATACTTGAGAGAGGTAGATTTGCCTGTCTTCAAGAGTAGACATGGAAAACCTTTCAAGCAGATCTTTCTGCGGAAAACCAATAATAGAGTAGGTACCATCAGATTTGAGCCAGAGTAATTTGACAAATCTACGCTGCACAGCTTCCAGGTTGTTTTTATGTACATCATAGCTAGGACACCAAATAAGTGATGCATACTCGAGTTTCGATCTGACAAATGATTGGTATAGAATTTTCAATGTATCAGTATTAGTGAATTCACGACTAGTGCGAACTATGAATCCAAGGCTCTTAAAGGCTTCAGAAATAATGGTGTCGATGTGAGGAGTAAAAGATAGCTTCTTGTCAAAAATTACGCCGAGGTCACGAAACTCTGTGGGTCTCTGAAGTATGACATTATCCAAGTGGTAATCAAAAGCAATTGGTGATGTTTTTAATGAAAAGGACAGCACGCTGCACTTGTTGGAATTCAAGTACAATTTATTGGTTATACACCAGTTATTTACTTTATTAAGACAAGTTTGAAGTTGAAAGTAATCATCAATATTGTTAATAACCGTGAATACTTTTAGGTCATCAGCATATAGCAGGCAAGGCAAATCAATTTCGTCTATAATGTCATTAATAAATATATTAAATAGCAAGGGCCCCAGAATGGATCCCTGGGGAATTCCGGAGGTGGCAACAAATTCAGTAGACTTGAATCCATTGAGTACAACATACTGAATCCTATTCATTAAATAAGATTGAAATAACAGCAGAAGGGAATATGAGAGACCAATTTTATCTAATTTATCCGTTAGTAACCTGTGATCGAGTCTGTCAAACGCTTTGGAGAAGTCCGTATATACGACATCTGTTTGACTATGCATTGAGTGACGCAGAATAGATTTGTTGTAGTTGAACGACCCTTCATAAATCCATGTTGGTGGATAGAAATTTTGGTGCTGATTGAATGATATATTCTGTCATGAAGTAGGATTTCCAAGACTTTGCAGAAGTTGCAGATTACAGAGATTAGTCTGAAGTTCTGAATATCTAATATATTCCCCTTTTTATAAATAGGACACACTTTGGAACATTTCCATAAGTCTGGAAACTGACAGTTTTTTAATATTAAGTTAAAAATTAAGGTTAAGGGATATGCAAATATAATTGCGCAATCCATCAATAAGAATGCCGGTATGGAATCAGGACCTGTTGTCATCTTAGGTTTAATTCGTTTTAAAGCCTGAATAACCTCAATCTCTGAGAATGAATTTATATTTACAACAGGGTTATTGTTCGGGCAGTCACTTTCAGTGTAGATATCCCCAGGGTTCAATGAGGAGTATAGGATTGACTAAAAAATTTTGCAAAAGCATTTAATATGTTATCAGGATCTTTAAGTGAAACTCCATCCAAAAACATTTCATCCAAGACCTTTGTTGACCCTTTTTTACTATTGATGAAGGCCCAAAATTTGTTAGGATCGCTTTTTATTGTTCTTTCTGAATCTTTCACAAAGTTTCTGTATGCTATATTAATATCGCATTTTATTTCATACCTGATATTTTTAAACTCTTCGTAAATACAGAGATCACCAATTCTAGCATACTGCTTTCTAAGCCTTTCCTTGAGTTTGATTTTTTTATGATGGTGCTATTGAACCAGGGTGGGTATTTCCCATTACGAGAGACTGATTTCTTAGGTACGCAAGATGCAAACACGAGATCTAGTTTATCATAAAATTGACTGCATATGCTATTGACGTCGTTAAAAGAGGAAAGAAAGGTCCAGTCAATGCCAAGAAGGTTATCATACAATTTGGAAAGATCACATTTACGAAAATTGTAACTGTTATTATGGTTAGTTGGAAAGTTATTATTGAGGTTCTTGGCAGAGTTCATATCTATTGATATGTCCAGGGCAGGATGATGCATGTCTTCCATCGTTATAGGATCGACAGAACGAGTTACGCAACAATTTCTGTTGAACAACACAAGGTCTAGAACATTGTCATTGGAATTGCGAACTAAATTGCATTGGAATAAATTATTAGCATCAAGAAAATTATTCATGGCTCTAATTTGACCGTTGGATTGTGAATCGTTTAAATAGCTTGCATATTTAGCAATATTGAAGTCACCTATGAAGAGCACATTGCTATCATTATTTTGCATATAGCTCAAAGTACTTAGCGTCTCAAATAAAAATTCATAGTCGGCAACAGACACAGCTGGCGGTATGTAAATGACAAATATATAACGGGACTGATGATCGATCGAAATTTTTACTCCCAGAATGTCAATGGCAGGTATGGTGTCGAAGCCTACAGATTCAAGGTTTAATATAGAAGAAACATATTTCGTATTTACTGCCAATAGTACCCCTCCACCTCTAGAACAATTAATAGATGTAAAATCTCTGTCAGAGCGAAAAACATTGAACTCGTTGCAAAAAAGTTCTCTGTCAAAGACGGAGGAGTCTAGCCATGTTTCAGTTAAGGCTATGGCTGAGTATTCGGAGTGCACCGATGCGTTAAAAAGTTCTACAGTCTTAGTTCTGAGACCTCTCGTGTTTTGATAATAAATAAAAAAGTTCTTAATGCATATGATATCATTAGTAAACGTAGCATGATCCCACAAGGAGGGGATTGCCGTTGATTGCTATTGCACAGTTAAAGCTAATATGTCAGAACGAAGTTTGTCACATGCCCGAATATATGCGCTTCACTTATTGGTGTCCCAAGCTGCATGATCTGATGGTACATTTTTTAATTTTAGGCAATTACAGCATGTTAAAGTTTCAGATTTACATAAGTAAACCGCATGATTTTGGGCGCACGTTGGGCATGATACTGGTTTGTCACAATTACGAGAAGAATGGTTAAATTCATTACATGTAAAACAGCGAGAGATATCAATCGCGTCAAAAACTACACAACTATCATACCCAACGAACAGATTACCTGCCTGAATGACCTTGTCGTAGGATATTCTGTCGATTTGTAATATTGCCTGATAAATACTATTGTTTTTCTTAGTAGGAAAGAATTTTATTAGTTTGCAATCACAATTTTCAGAGAATATATCAGTGTTTAATTTTTTCAGATAATCCAATAAAACGTTTTCTGGATACTTTTCTGTAATTCCTACAACGCGGATTCTAGGATGCACACCATTTACTTCTCTTACTTCATAAGAGTCCGCCAGATTTTCTTGGACCAGTTTTTTAAGTTTTTCGTTGTCGGCTTTACTTTTACACCCGATCAACAGACCACCATTTTTTACATTTTTAACTTTGGATAACTGTAGTTCAGCTGACATGGGATCAATTTTTTCGTAAATATCAGACTTGGTCTGTGAGATGGGCTGATCTTGTTTTTTAAGTAAAATAATAACAGCAGGTTGAGACTTACTCCTGACAACATCAGAGTATTTGGGTTGAGAAGCGACTATGGTCTCATTAAGATTAGCTAACTTCTCAGACGTGAGTTTCAGGAAATCACTTTTAAGTGAGATAAATGTAGAGTTAAGGGTTGACAAGGCAATTTCAATTTTTTTTTCGAATAACTTACTCAGATCACTCTGATTAACGGTAATATAATTTTTAATACAGTCATTACATCTCCAGGAAAGGCCATTAGTTTTCTCCAAAATACGAGTAAGATTGGGTTGGTCACTAACACATGCAGAATGAAATTGATTTAAACACAAGAGATGCCCAATTTTCTGATAGCAGCATGACAAAAACCACATTCATTATCGCAGGGATCCTCACGTTTGCTTTTAATAGAAAATTTTTCATCACAACTAGGGCAGAAGAACTTAAGTCGGCAATCATTTTTAAGCGTTGCAGCACGTATTTCTGTTTGGTTTAAATTTGCACATCCATGACACAGCTGACTTTTACAAATATTACAGTCTATAAATTTATCACTGCCAAATTTTTTCTTACAGTTTATGCAACTCATGTTTCTCAGTTCTTTGCATTAAAATAAGAATAACTGTAATATATGTCAGAAATTTGCCAATCCGGTCCTGTGTTCCTAGTTTAGAATGTGTGAGTTTTTACCTTAAAAACTTGATAGATGATAACAGTAGAAAAAAAACACTGATCTTTTTGTTTCAAAATGTGGAGTAAATGTTATATCTAATTAGGATAAGGCTGAGAACTTTTACAAATATCAGGAATTTGGCTGGATATTTTTCAAAACTGAAATGTTCCATGTATAGAAAAACTGTTATGTTATATGAATGTCACAAAACAAAATTTATAACGCTGTACTTTACACTTCAAATTTTACTTATAAGACAGACCACATTTATGTATCATAACTGGTGAATGTATTTTAGAGTTTTTTGTAATTTTCGTGTTAATTTGTTGGCTTTTTTGTTAAGTGGCTTTATCTGCGCGTTAGGTATAATATAGTACTAATGTACTATAATTAAAAGTAATTATTGATTTATAAGGTATATATTATTATCAAGATGTGATATTTAATAATCGTACAATTCATTATTTTTGGGGTATATATAAAATATTTCTTGATGTTATACTGGTGATTCTTCTTTTTCTTCTATCTCCATAGTTACCCAAAAGGGGAAAGTGAATGAGTTGCTATACACACCCCCCCGTTAACAAAGAGAACTATTAATTAACCAAAGCATCGATGGCGAAACGTACTTTTTTAATATAAGTTGGTGGAATATCGAGTCTGTCAACCAACAAAAAAGCAGGTTTGACTCTGTCAATATTGACAGTTACAACTTTATAGCTATTAACAAAAGTAATTAACTTGTCTGTACGAGACAAAACTTTAAAAGGACCGTCATACAGTGGAGTAAAGGTATGCTTATAACGTTCTTTACGAACAAAAATAAAGTCACATTGGGAAATCTCAGGATTAACAAAAGTTTTATAATTAACATGAGGAACTGGAGAAAAAAAATTTTAAATTGTTAAAGTAATTTCGCAACTTGTCAATAAATAGAGGCATGTTTGGAGTATCATATGATTTAATGAAAAATTCGCCAGGTAACCGTAGAGTTTGACTGTAAACCAGTTCAGCAGATGAACATTGCAAATCTTCTTTGGGAATTGTCCTGAAAGCTAATAATACAATTTGAAGTGTGTCTACCCAATGTGACATATTGGCTCTTGCTGTTAATGCAGCTTTAAGAGAGCGGTGAAAACGTTCTATCATTCCGTTACTTTGTGGGTGAAAAGTAGTAGTACGAATTCTATGAAAACCCAAAAACTTTGAAAATTCGTTAAATAATTTTGATTCAAATTGAACTCCCGGGTCAGTAGTTACCGTTAAAGGAACACCAAACCGCCACACAAAATTCTGAAACAACGTACGTGTAACAGTCTCTGCAGTAATATCCCTGAGACGATAAGCCTCTGGCCATCTAGTAAATCGTTCAATTACTGTCAGAATGTAAGAGTAACCTTTGGATGGAGGTAATGGTCCTACTATTTCTATATGAATATGGTCGAACCTACACTTAGGTATTTCGAATTTACCTAGCGGGCTCCTAGTGTGACGTGAAACTTTGACAGCTTGACAGCTAAGTCTAAGTCTTAGCCCATAAATTGCAATCCGTGCTCATTTTGGGCCAGAAATAATTATGTGTAACTAAAGTCCTAGTAGCTTTAATTCCAGGATGAGATAAACCATGAAATATATCAAATATCATTCTTCTATAAATAGTCGGAACATATGGGCGTAGTTTCGGACGAGAAACATCGCACCAAATAAATTCATCCAAATCAGGAATTTTAATTTTCTTTAAATTAAAAGTATGTTTAGAATTTGAAGATTGATTGGACAATAAGTGTTTAAGGTCAGAGTCTTTTTCTTGTGCTTTACATAATAATCTCAAATCGAAATTAACATTCAAAGAAGGGGATGTTTCGATTTGAATCGGGGAAACACCATGGGCCAAAGAAGACGTGTCATGAATACGTGACAAGGTATCCGCTATGACATTCTTACTCCCTTTAATATGTTTAATTTCACAAGAAAACTGAGCAATATATTCCAGATGACGTATTTGTCTCAGAGATCTTTCAGCTTTCGTGAATAAAGCATTGATCAAAGGTAAAACAAATAAATTTGCGACCTTCTAGTAAATGTTTAAAATGCTTAATAGCAGAATATAAGGACAAAAGCTCTTTATCGAAAACCGAGTACTTGGTTTCAGCCATGGTGAGTTTACGCGAAAAGAATGCTAAAGGAATAAATATTTCTTTGCTATCTCGTTGCTCTAGAACTGCTCCCATGGAGACATTCGAACAATCAACTGTAAGTGACAAAAATGCATCATCACTACAACAAGTAAGTAAGTAAGTAAGTTTTTATTCCGTAGTATCATACATATTACATTAAATATGCGTAAAACAGGTCATTTTAAAGGACAAATAGTAGGTGAAACTACAAAAAAATACAAATAATTAAAAAGTCACAGAATACAGTAATTAAAATATAAAATACAATAATTAAATTAGAGGGTGTAAAGATAAAATTTAAAAATAGTCATGATTGTTAAAAATTCCTGAACTGAATATGGTTCTATATTACAAATATATTGGAAAACTTGTTCTCTGAAGTCCTTCAAGAGGATTTTATTTTTAATAAAAACAGGAAGTACATTGAAGAATTTAATTGCTGAATAAAATGGTCCTCTCTCGGTGAGAGTTAAGTGGTGCATCGGAAATGCATAATTGCCTTTGTGTCGAGTATCATAGGTATGGTTTAGGTTTAACATTTGGAAATCAGCTTGACGATTTTTTAGGTATAGTAAGCAGGAGTATACATATAGTCCTGGTATTGTAAGCATTTTATTCTCTCTAAAGTGCCCCCGGCAAGATTCGTTGAACTTCAATTTGTATATTATTCTAAATGCCCTCTTTTGGGTTTCAAATACTTTGTAGAGGTCAGAGGAACCACCCCATACCTCAATTGCATACTTAGCGGTGGAATAGAAGTTTGCATAATAGACCATTTTAAGTGTCGAAGTGTCGAAGGAACCTGACAAAACTCTAAGTGCAAAGCAAGACTTGTTAAGTTTTTTGGTGATTTCGTCAATATGCAGAAACCACTTAATATTACTGTCCAAAGTTATGCCTAATAATTTAGTGGAATTTATGTTTAATACTGGTACTTTATCAGTTAGTAATTCTGGCACTTTTAATAATGAACGATCCGTTTTGAATATTACACAGTTTGACTTGGCCTCATTTAAGATAAGCTCATTAGTGTAAAACCAATCTTTTATATTTTGCCATACTTGAGATAGAGTGTTCACAACTTCCTCAAGCGTGTGACCCTGTATTAAAAGGTTTGTATCATCGGCATAGTTGATGATTGTTGATTTGATATTTTGATCTGTAACGTTCATCAGATCGTTTACAAAAATGACAAAAAGGAGTGGCCCCAGAACGCTTCCTTGAGGAACTCCATAATTAATATTTAGAATATCAGATTCATGTTTTTTCCCATTAATTGTTATTGATGTTTTCTGCCGTCTATTTTGTAAGTATGAACTGAACCCCCGATTTCTCAAGTTTGTTAAGCAAGTGATTATGATTTAATGTATCAAATGCCCTGGATAGGTCCAGAAACAACCCGCAGGCAATTTCTCGCTCATCCAAGGCATTCAATATTTTATTGACAAAATTAAAGAGAGCCGTTGTTGTTGACTTATCTCGCACAAAACCATGTTGAAAATTATTAAAAAGGTTAGTACTATTTAGAAAATTGTATAACCTGTTGTACATTAATGTTTCTAAGATTTTAGAGAAAACAGATAACAAACTCACAGGACGATAGTTTCCCAGATCATTACTATCTCCTTTTTTATATAGTGGCAATACAATTGCTAATTTCAGGGCATCTGGAAATATGCCTTGACTAAAAGATGTATTGAATATGTTTTCAAGTGGCGCAGCTATAGCAGTTACGCATTTTTTTAACAAATTGGGTGAGATGTCATCAAAACCGCTGGAAAATTTCGGTTTAAATTTTTTTACTATATCACATATTTCGACTGATGTAGGGTACAAAAACATAGATTCAGTAGTGGTTTTTACGAGATTTTTATAGTCTGTGTTGACATTATGTTGACCTAAATTTGTCAACAGATTGGGAACAGTGTCAATGAAAAATGAATTAAAACTATTTGGTAGAGTAAGTGGATTTCCTGTTGGTAACTTATTAGATGTGTTATTGGCTTTATTAATAATGTTCTCATAGTAATTACTTTTAGCAGTTTTTAATTTCTGGCAGTAAATATTTTTCATATGAACATATGCTGGTTTATAATCAGGTTTGATATTGCTGATGTCTTCTAAGAGTTTTAGTTGATCCCGCAGATCACGCAACTCGGCATTGAACCAGTCCGATTTACGTGGTTGTCGAATCTTACGCCTAACTAAAGGGACATTTTTGGAAAATGCATATCTTATTAATTTTAAAAATTCTGTTGTTTTACCTTCTACAGAATCCATGTTATACACCCTAGACCAGTCTGTGGAATTTAACTCTTTGAGGAAATTAGTCACATTTATTTCATTATAAGATCTTGTGTATATGTATTGTGTTTTTTTAGCTGCTACGTGGAACGTAAGCATTTGTGCTCTATGGTCAGATATTGATGATTGTAAAACTTTAGTTTGGTGTTCATGACAAATGTTTGTAATAACATAATCGATAATTTTTTTGCTTGTTGGTGCTACTCTTGTGTAATCTTTGACTGTAACTGATAAACCATACGATTCAATTATACTCGACAATTTACATTTCTCTATACTTTCGCTTGCAAAATCTATGTTAAAATCGCCTGTTAAAATAACCATCTTGTTTTCGTTGAACAAGTTTTCCAATATTAAGTCTAGTTTTGACAAAAATAAATCTACAGATAAATTATATAATTTACATTACTAAACTGACATTCGACAGCACTACATTCAAAATGGAATTTTTCTGAGAGACTGATTATATCCTCACGTTGTTCCCATGAAATATCATTTGCTACATAAATGGCAGACCCACCATGCTCACCGTGCACACGGCAGTAACTTGATGCGAGGGTCATCTTGTTAATGGAAAAGAATTTCAGCTCATCTTCACCTTGCCAATGTTCCGTTAAGCAAGCTATTTGACAATGACCTAGACTCTCCAAAAATATTTCAAGCTGATTAATACTGGTGTTTATACATTGAACATTTTGATGAACTACTTTCACTGGAAACTTTGCATAATTCGTGGGATAGGAGGATCCATCTGCCTTTATGTTTTCAATGGCATCCTCTTCTTTGTGAAAAACTGTGTTACAACTGCTCCGTTAGGCCAGATTTCCCTTCGCCATGCTTTTTTGAAATTTTCCTGGTTTATCGTCACTTTCATAGAAGTATAGATTTCAGGGAATTTGGATGCGTGGCTTTCGCAAACTAGCTCTGGAAATGAGTTAATTAGCATTTTCTTCAGGTCTTCAGGTTTTGTATTCGGCTGTAATCTCGTTACATGAAGTGGGACGTATTTTGGTACCGTTCGCACTCCCATGTTTTCATCGTTGTTTCCACCTACTACGAATTTTCTGTTTCGCCGGGAGTTGGAAATTTTTTGCCAAGAGTTACTTGATTCGTCGGTTTTTCCACACAATTGTTGAATCTCTTGCATTTTTGTTGTTGTTTGAGCCTGGAGTATTGCTGCACTGACTTCTTTAGGTTGAACAAATTGATTGACATTTGGTCCATGATTTGGTTGCTTTATTTGGTTGGCACCACTGAGATTTTTGACTTTTGGGCTGGCATTGGAACTTTCCTCCATCCCGTTGGTAGCACTGGAGACTTTGTTTGCATAGGTGGCAATCTTTGATGTTGATCTGGCTGAAGATTCCGGTTGACCTTGAATTTTATCCATCGTTTTTTTGTCTACTAGGCTGTTGTTTTTTATCGGATTCTTACAACTACTTTGAATGTTTTTATGTGAATGATTTTCAGGACCTACATTGTTTTCTAGGTACTTGATTTTTTCTTTAAGTAGGCAACAATTTTCACTCAATATTACGTACTTTGCTTCCATTTCGTTAATGATCTGTCTTAGTAGGTTGTTTTCAACCTCTAATGGGTTTTTCAGACCATTTTGTTGCACATCGAGGGAGTCAGTTTTAACCTCTTTTTCATTTCTAACTTCGTGCCGGCAACTGGCGTTCTTTAAAGTCGCAGCTTGCATTAAACACGCCGGATGGAATATTTCTTCACATTTTATACACTTAACAAAATTTACAACAGTTTTTTTACATTGTTTACACTCATTTTAGATGACTCTACGTCGGCCGCCATCTTGGCGTTTTTTTTTTTTTTTTATTTTTTATTTTTTTTTTAGCTCATCCAACAAGGATGAGCTAAAATAACTGCATCTACTAAAGCTTTCTTAGCTTTTAAGAAACTATCCATGCAGGTAATAGGAAATTCATCTATTTTCGCAATTTTATTATGTGATAAATTTGTACAGGAGGAATGTAAAGGGACCAACATTTCAGCGAAATTAGGTACAAAACGATGATAAAAGTTTATCATACCTATAAAACGTTGTAGTTATTTAAGAGTCGTTGGTAATGGAAAATTATTGATGACATCAACTCTTTCAGGAGAAGGTAGTATACCTTGTGAAGAAATATGATGTCCTAAACAGGTCAAATCATTAGTTCCGAAAACACACTTAGACGGTTTAATATTTATACCATATGGGCTTAACCGTTCAAAAACAATTCTTTAATGTTCTAAATGTTGCACATTTGAACTACTTGCCACTAAGATATCGTCTAAATAAACAAAGACAAAAGCCAAACCGGTAAGGACTTCGTCCATAAATCTCTGAAAGGTTTGCCCAGCATTACGCAGGCTGAAAGGCATCCGAGAAAATTCGAATAAACCAAAAGGCGTAGTAATTGCTGTTTTGAAAATATCACTCTCTGCGACTGGTATTCGATGATAAGCTCGAATTAAATCAATCTTCGAGAAAATAGTACAGCCATATAATCGAGAGTTAAAATCGTGTAGATGGGGTAATGGATATCTATTTGGAACTGTAACCATATTTAGTTGTCTATAATCTCCGCATGGTCTCCAGCCATTTTGCTCTTTCTTGGCTACCATGTGAAGTGGCGAAGAGACGGAGGAAGACGATGGTTTACATATGCCCAACTCAACCACATTATTAAATTCATTTTTAGCTACACTAAACTTTATATTGTCCAATCTACGTGGACGTGAAGAAGGTAAATGTCCTTCAGTGACAATGTGATGCACAACTGAATGTTTGACAGGTAAATTGTAGTTTGGAGAACTTATTAGGTTAGGAAATTGTAAAAGTAATTTATTGAATTCATTCTTTAAAGGAAATAATTTAAGTGAGTCCAAAGGACTATTGTTAATTAAACAATTTATTGATAAATTAGTAATATTATAAATTAAACATGCTTTTTTTAAATTAACCACTAACCCAAAATGAGATAAAAAATCAGCTCCAATGATAGAAATGAAATGTCAGCTATATTAAAAACGAAAGGAAAAATTCTCCGTAAGTTTAAATTGACCTTTAATAATCTTTTCCCGTACGTATGAATAGTAGAACCATTAGCTACGGTCAATACTGTATCAAGATTTCTTAAATCTGTAAAAGTATTACGTGGTATAACTGGCAAATCAGCTCTGGTATCGATTAAAAATCGCAAATTATTTGAGCGATCGTAAATAAAAAGTCGGCGATTATTGACAGATGGATTAACGTCAGATGTCAAAGAATTATCGTCGATCTCTAGTCATTTTGGAGCTTTAAAACTTTTGTTGAAAATGCACCATATACCTCCGCATCGGAAGGCTCTATCTTTGTAAAGTTGATGCCAATAACAAATAGTATTATTGGTAGGATCAAATCCACTAAGATAATTATCACGAGAGCTATTCCGATTTGAAAAACGAGTTCTAGGTCTTGAAGTGTTGTTGGTTTTACAATTGTTACAAACCGATGTTGAGGCAGGAGGGTCAGTATTTTTAAAAGCTATTTGAGATTGTAGAGTGAAGTTGCAAACCAAAAACTTCCTGACGCTGCAAAACCTGATCAAGAGACTTTGAAAATTAGTCGTAAAATCTTTGAATGAAGTTACTAAATCTGATATAGTAGGAATAGGTTCAGTATTAAACGGAGAGACTGAAGCTCGTAGCGTATTATGGGAATATGTAGATGCTAGCATGGAACCTTGACAAGACTCCCAAATACAATCTGCAATATCCGTAATATCTTTAATTTCTGTCTTTCCTGAAGCCGTCAGATCGATATTAATAGTTTGGGGTAAGCGCCTCTTCCACAATTTGATTAAAAGTTCTTGGCTTACCATATGGGAGCCTCCAGCCACATTTAACATAAAACAGAAAAAGTCTTGATGGTTTGAGGTCCCCCATATGTGATCCTGAAAGTAGATCAGACGCTTTTCCTCGCTCGCAGTCAGTCTCGAGATTAAGGAATTTTTCAAATTATCATATAAATTATTAATAGGAGGATTTGCAATAACATCATAAACGTTAGTTATTACTTCCAACGGCAACGAAGCTACAACATGATCATATTTACGTCTATCATTGACGATTCTCGAGACAGCAAACTGTGACTCGACCTGAGCAAACCAAATATCAGGTTTTGTTACCCAAAATGGGGGCAGTTTGACAGACGCGATATAGTGACTGAGGTATTTCCACGGGATTATCGATTAATACATCGTCTGCTGAATGTGCCATGGTTAATTAATTGCTATCTCTATTAACGAAGGAAATATGCAAAAACAATTCACTTACCGTATAATCAACCGTATAATAAGGATTTAAATTAGAGATTCAGAGAGTGTCTTCGATAAATATCCATTAACATCTGGCTATTCTTGGGGTCTAAATACTAATGGACTTGATTAACTAATAGGTATGGAATTGGTTCTTCAACTCTAAGTATTCTTTTGAAATGATTCTTTCGAGTTTTCCATATTCGTTTCTTAACAATAACTTTCCACTAATACTTCAAAAGGGATATCTGCCTATGTATATCCAATTCTTCGCATATGAACTCTTTTCAAAATTTGCGGCTCGGGGTCAGCAATTTATAGTACTAATGGACTATAATTAAAAGTAATAATTGATTTATAAGGTATATATTATAATCAAGATGTGATATTTAATAATTGTACAATTCATTATTTTTGGGGTATATGTAAAATATTTCTTGATGTTATTCTGGTGATTCTTCTTTTTTCTTCTATCTCCATAGTTACCCAAAAGGGGAAAGTAAATGAGTTGCTATATATACCTTCTATTGGTTGTGTTAGCCTTTTTGAACATTTAAGTGACCATGCAGCATATTCTTCCGATCCGCAGCCTGTGCACTTCATCGGCGGTGGGGAGTTGCACTTGGAATGGTGGTGGGGTCCGTTATATTTGGTACACTTTAGCAGAGTTGTGCATTGTTCCTTTGTGTGTGTGAATTGTATGCATCGTGAGCATGGCTGTGGGATTGGTGCAGGTGGTAGGCTTGGAAAGACCGGGTAGTGTTTGTGTTTGTAATATATGTCCCCGTTAAGTAGTTGCTCGCTGGATTTTAAACAGTCTATTATTATTCGAATCATCAGCGTCAGTTTGTTGTTAGCTTTTGCAATTATTCTTTTGCAGTAATGGTGTTTTAAGTTCATCCCCTTAATATGTTCATTTATTTCAGAGTCTGTTATTTCATGTTCAACCGATCCAATGATTACCGAGTCTGAACTTGACGTTAAAGATTTCTATTGATTGGGCGTGTACGAGTCTGAGGTTTCTTAGTAATTTTAAATTTTCTTGTTAGAAATGAGTTTATTTAAAATTTCTGTTATTGTTTTTTCTCCTTGTTTGTTTTTATGAGGAATCCTTTTCTTGTTTGTATTATAACCTAATCTGATTGTGGTTGTGCTGCCTCCCATATGCCAGACATATCTTTTCTAGTTATATCAGTCATAGTGGTGATGTAAAATAGGTATTTGAATTTTTTGAGCAGCATTTCATTCATCCTTGCTGAATAGTTTTTGTTTGTATACACATTACAGTGTTTTTGTTTTGTTGGTTTTTTGCGGGTGTGTTTCTTGTTCTCTTTGTTTTTTGTGCTGTTGGTATTTGAGCCTAATATGATTTTATTTCCATCTTGTGTTATTCTCTTCTTGTTTCCATTTCCTGCTCCCTTCTCTTGTTTTTCTTTTGTGTCTAACTTTTTTCCATTGTCCAGTGTCATCTATTTCCATTTCACTATAGCTTTCTTCACTTTCAGAAGTCATTTTGACTTAAAATAATACTTCTTAAACTGTTCAGTACCAAGAGCAAATATCCACAGGTGTTCACTCTATCACTGTCTGTTAAAGAATATATCCCATAATATTAAATTAGGAAATGTAATTTTGCCAGGACGGGATGAATAAAGGGAAAATGGAATAAGGGAATTTAGGGTGATTCGGGAATGAGTAAATTAAAAATAACAGGACTGTAACAAGCTGTAAGCAAATTTAAAAACAAACAAATATTTACTTATGATATAAATAAAATACGAATATGGAATTGAATCGATACATACAGGTTTCTATTTTGCTGTTTTGAAAGTGTCTAATTTTCGTTTTTTTGTTTTATTGACATTTTTTTCAGTAGTTCGTAACCGAGATTTTAATCTACTTTGCTCAAGCGCCCGATTATTCGGCGTTTTTACATAATTATTTAGAAGTACATTAGCAAATATTGAACAAATAATTCGTAAAATATAGTCATATACTTTCGGAAAGTTGTGTTAAAAAAAAAAATCAAAGCATGTTGTAATAAATGTGGAATGGAATCTTGTTCTGAACTGTCATAATAATAAGTAAATTTAAATCGATCTAATAAATTGTGCACTTGTGACCATCTGTTAAGTTTCATATAAAAATTTAGTATCCATTTCAATTCCTTAAAAGGTAATTCATTACCCTTTGCAAATATTTTTACAGTTAGGTCAGTATTAATTGAAATTTGATTTTCAATACTAACAATATCAGTATCAGAATTTAACGTATAAAATACAATTTTAGACGTCAAAATTTTTACATTCCAGCTCTCAGAGATATTAATTCTTTTTGATAAAACGTTATTAAATTCCTCATAATTTTCAATAATATCCGACTTCTTAAAGTTTTGGATTAAAATTTCATGGTGATGAATTTGATTTTCGCTCCTACTTCCTGGATCTTGTCGACGGACTGATTTTTTTGTAGATAAGTATGGGCTTTGGAAAAATTTATGGGACAGTATTTTCTTTTAATTTTGGTTTATAAGAAATCATTTTAAATGTTCCACCTGGTAAAAGATATTTATCAAATTTAATAATCTCACCGAGATCAAAATGTATTTCGCATACAACAGCATGTTTTGATGGTATTCAATCTTTTCTGGGAATAGCTGTAAGCAATTTTCTCTTAATTCATCGTCCTTAGGCAAACTAAATGTGGTCTTTGGACCATTTGTTTTCGTTGTGGAAGTATAATTTGTCTTACAGTCTGGTACGACACAATGCCTGGGCATTTTAGGTTAAGTCGGTTCATGCACTGTTAAACAGAGTATAAACTCGATTAAAACTATCGTAACGTCCTATAATTGATATCACACGATCTAAACTAAATGCACTTCAATTAGCAAGACACACTATTGTTACAAAATAAAAATATGAATTTCCAGCAATTAAAACAAGAGCCGACCAAAAGAAGCCATACACAGCAATGGCAATTTAGTGAAACTGAGGACCACATGCATTGTTGCCACTTTTCCTAGTTCGCGGCCTGTTATTAGAGACGGCCGTGGTCAAGCAGTTCTGCAATAACCAGGAAAGATACATCTGCGGCCATCTTGTAAGCAGAGACCCAGACGATACTCAATCATTATATAAACCTAACCAAGGATGTAAAAGAGTCTTTATCTCCGAAAGAAGTGGAATGGAAACATGTTCACAACAGAAAACGTAGACCTAATGTAATTATATGAAACAGCAAAGATTCTAATAGAATACAAGGTGTTCCAAAATACGTTGATCTAAACATCTGTAGGGTAAACCCGCAGACAACATCAGAAGAGTTAAGTGACCAGTTAAAGAACAATTTTCCGGAAATTCGTTGTGAGTCAATTAATTCAAAATTCCCAGCCATTTATGCTTCTTTTAAAGTAACTGTATATGAAAGAAATTTTTAAGTTAGCAATGAAATGGCCCAGCGGCTCTTACATAAGTCGTTTTTTACGGCCTCGCCCCAAGACCAGCAATCAAACTACTTAAGTGATCCAAATTTGATGTTATTAAATGTTAATACTATTAATGATGACAAAGCTAATATATTGTTAACTGAAATTTGTGATTACAAAAATTTAAACTTTCTATGCTTAGTGGAAATTGGTGTGAAAGAAGACTATCTAAATATTATAAATATGACTGGTTTCATTTTGAAAAGTTTCTACTGTAGGCCTAATAAACGCTGTGGAGGTGTTGCAATTTGGGCTAAAGACAGTATGAATGCAAAGCCCGTAGATTTAAGTAGTTTTTGTATAGAACAACATTTTGAGGCATGTGCCATTTCCTATGTATATAATAAATGTTATAATTTGCTTTTGAATTGTTACAGATCTCCGTGTGGAGACATAAATGAGTTTCTTAATAAAATGTCAGAAATTCTTAATTACTTGTACAAACTGCATGTAAATCTTATCATTTGCAGGGATTTTAATTTGGATTTTTTTTTTTTTAATTGCCTTATTTTTAGATTAATGTCCTGGCGGAGTTTAGCCGTAGGCTATTCTACCACTCAACTAGGACGGACAAACACACATAGACAACATCACAACACCCATTTCCTGCGACATTGCCATCTGCTGCAGCTGAGACTCGAACTCAGGAGAGAAGAGTGACTAGACCGTGTTGTCTCTCACACAACTACAGTCTAACGCCACTACACATCCATACCCTAGCCAGGATTCGAACCCGGGACCCCGTGGTCGCAAGCCTAACACCTTAAGCACTGTGCCACCAAGCCGGTATTTGGCCGGATTTGTATAAAAATATAAACTTTAAATCACTATGTTCTATAATGTCATGTTTTAGCTGTTGCCCTGTGGTGAGCTGGCCTACAAGAGTCACAGACTCTCACCAAATATTTATAAATTTCATGAATCGTGGTACTTGTTATGTATTTGATAATGAAATATCAGATCACAGAACTATATTCTTAGAGTTGTAATTTTTCTCAGAAAAAGATATTTCAATAAATAAGTCCGAAATTAGAAGATCTTTCAATAAAACAAACATGCTTACTTTTGAATACTCTTTAAAAAATGAGGATTTGTCATACATTTATGCCATGAATGATTTCGATGCGGCCTTTAACTTTTTTTATGGAACATTATTATTTCATTTGGAAACAAAATTTTCTAACCGTAGATTATACACACACATGAAAGACAAAACATGGATAAACGACAATATCAGGACATCAAGTTTTTCATTGAAAGATTTTTTTAGTTTAATAAAAAATATACCCTTCCCTAACGGACGCATATACTCATGCAAAAACAAAACATAAAACTTTAATTAAACTAAAAAAGAACACTATCAGGAAAAATTTTTAAATCTGAAAATAATAGTCGAACTATGTGGAGTGTAGTTTCTGAATTGACACATAAGAATAGAAATAGAAGTAATATTACCATAAAAAAAGGTGGTGTACTAATCGAAACACCTAATACCATCGCTACTTAATTTAATAATTATTTTATCAACACACCTCTTAATTTGGTAAATAGTATTCAAATAAATACCAATCATTAGAGAAATCGAATCCAACAAAAATAATATTACTAATTCTACACTATTTCTGCAACCTTTTACTGAACAGGAGCTTCTCAATTTATTAAATATAAAAATGAAAAATAAAAATCTGCGGGTGCAGATGACATACCCGTCTTTGTCCTAAAAAAGGTCCTACACATAATAATTGAACCACTTCCTAATTAACCTATCCTTTTCATCGGTACCATAACGTACTTATCTTCTTCTCACCTCATAAGTGTTGACGAAGGTATATGACGGCACGAGCTAGGTTTTCACGCGTCGGTACTGACATCATGTGATGTTCGTTTACTTTTGTAGCTTTACTTTTTACTTTATGTATTTGTTATATATATATATATATATATATATATATATATGTGTATATATATATATATATATATATATATGTTATATAAAATTATACGCTTATTATAAAGACTTAGTAATAACAAACCTTCACAGGTATATCATATTACATGATAACGACTTCTCTTATTAATCGCTTATCTTAGAGATATTATATTTCACCTTTGTTTCTCACATTTTATGCTGACTGTCGAATTGCATTTCCTTTGTTCTATATTTTGCTTACTCAGGTTCTGTATGTTATAAATACTACTAGACATGCTTTGTAAAGCCAGTTATTAAACTCAGTTAGAATGCAACACTTCTAATTTATTATTATATTCCTTCTCCAAGAGCCAACGTTGGCTCCATGTAACTAAATAAAAGTTTTTAAAAAGTCATTCATGTGAACCGTGATCTAACATTGGCGCAGTCGGTAGGATCCGTAAACATCATCAGAACAAGAAGCCTAACTGGTAGTGAAGCGTAAGAGAACAAGGAGAACATCTGCAGAAGGTGCCTAACTAGTACGTGTACATCTACGAGAACAAGGAGACCTTCCTCACTGGTGGTGGCGGATCCCAATCCCTTGACGGACGAAGAACCTACCCATGGAAACAAAACTAACGTAAGTCATTTAAGAATCATCTCGTACCATTTTTACCATTTTATTATTTTTCGCAACTTATTTTATTAAAAGTGTATTATACTGCTAATACACTCGGCGCACAAAGCCAGTTCTATTGTCAAAGTGAAATCCATTCCTTTACAAACGCAACGAAACAAGTTCATTTAATTTTAAGTTTATTTATTTCCGTATTATACTGCTAATACGAAACATTGTGTATTATACAGCTAATATACAATCCATTTACGCACGCAACGTAACAAGCTAATTTTAATTTAAATTAAGATCGTATCATACTGCTGATACGCAACCAATTTTTGTCCAAATAATATTTAAATACAAAAAGCAAAATGCCAGATAGAGCTCAACCAGAGCCAGTTCAACCAGTGCCACCGGCACCAACCGAACAACAACTACAACAACAACAACAACCTCAACCAGAGCAAATTGAGCCTTACAAGCTCTCTGAGATATTTTCTCTAATACCTGAATTCGATGGCAATGCCATTAATTTACAAACATTCTTAAATTCCTGTCATTGCGCCCAAAGCATGGCAATTGGAGATCAAAAAATTCTTTTGACCGTCCACATAAAAAATAAATTAAAAGGCAAAGCTGCCGAATTAATAAATTCGCGTAACCCTGGCACATGGCCAGAAATAAAAGCACTTTTAGAAACTCATTTTGGAGATTCTCGAGATTTAACGGCCCTAATTCAGGACCTGCAGCGCATTCACCAATTGCCAGGTGAATCCGCTCTAACATTTATTTCGCGTTTACAAACGCACAATGCTAAAATGCACGCCGCAGTGCAAAAGCAAAATTTAACCACAACGCAAAGAGCTGCACAATCAGATCTCATCGAAACGATGACCTTAAACAATTTATTAACAGGCTTAGAACCGAATTTAGGCCGCATCATACGTGCTAGCAATTGTCCTAGCATACTGAAAGCCGTAAGCAGAATTCGTAGAGAGCTACAACTCTCCTATTTCGAACAACAGAAATTTCCGAAAAATAGTCCGGTCAAAAATCCCACTTTACAACAAAAACGACCCATTTCAAATTTCCAACAAAAATTCTGTTCATTTTGCAAACGCAATGGACATGTCATAAGCGAATGCCGCACAAGGCAACAATCGCAAACAATGCCGTCAACTTCGCAAAATTTCCAACGACCAAATTACCCAGGAAATTCAAGTTTCCAAAACTTTTCACAAAACAATCAATTTATCCAGAGGACATTCCCTCAAAACGGCCAACCAAATCAACCACAGCAAAACAGGCCCTCAGCCATAAGGCCGAACCCTAACTTCACACAACAACGACCATCCGCTATTCAGCCTAACCCGAATTTCAACCGTTTCAATCAACAAAAGGCTCATCACCTAAATTATGAACCTTACGAAAACCAATGTGATTATAACCAATACGACGACTACTCTTTCGACAATTATCAAAATTGCCAAAGTCAAAACGAATCGTATGAAAATTATAATTTTGAAACCAATCAAGATATCCAGGAGAATTATACCGCTAATTCTCAGAACGAGCAATACGAGGATTATACTGCTAATCCTCAGGATTTTCGCTTAGATCCGGAGTACCCCACGGATACTCCGACACAACAAACAGACCAATTCGAATCAATTACGGAACTAGAAACTCAAGTACAAACTATGAACCTCAACGACAGTTTCGACCCAATGCTGAATTTCCCAGAACAGACGTTCATGTAAATACGCTTTCCCATACCCTATTAACTGTAAATTCAAAGAACCTCTACTATATGAAGGATGCAACTGGTAAATTTAAAATTCTAATTGACACAGGCGCAGGTATATCAATTTTTAAACCTAAAACAGCTGAAAATTACAGACGTAGATCTCCTGAAAATGTAATCATACAAGGTATCACTGATCAAAAAATGTATATCAACGAATCTGTTCTCATCCCCTTTTCAAATGAGTCACACAAAGTTTATATCTATAATCTAGATATAGATTTCGATGGATTATTAGGCGCAGACTTCCTAGAACATTACGAATGCAAAGTAGACTTTAAAAATAAACAACTAGTCACAAATTTCAAAACCGTACCACTATTTAAAGTTACGGAAGAAACTACAGTAAATTTACCTTTACAACCAACTATTAATTCTGATACAAAAAATTCAAATTTAAGCATCAAAAATTTTATTTCTATTGAACCTCGCATGGAAAAAATTTGTAAACTAAAATGTAACCTGCGAAATACCGAGGCTATACTGTTAGCCCAGGAAAACGAGAAAGTACGCTTACCAAATGCAATTGTAAAAATCGATCACAATGGAGAATTTTTAACTTCAATAATAAACGCAAACGCTATTCCAAAAACCATAAACTTTTCAAATCTTAACCTAGAGCCAGTACAAAAATTCAAGTCAATTTTTAACTTAAACGCGCAAAACTCTGACCAGCAACTAATGACGGACAGATCCTTCGAAATCAGGAACGAATTGCGCTTGGATCATCTAAACGAAGAAGAGGCCGAAATAGTAACGCAGCTTTGTTTAGACTTTCAAGATATATTCTATTTAGAAGGAGACAATTTGACCTTTACTAATGAAATCAAACACCCTATTGACACCGAAAATTCCCGACCGATATTCACTAAATCGTATCGATATCCTCAGGTCCATAAAGAAGAAGTTAAGTCCCAAGTATCGAAAATGTTAAGTCAAGGTATTATTCAACCCTCAATTTCACCTTGGTCCTCTCCTGTCTGGGTAGTTCCCAAAAAACTGGACGCTTCTGGTAAACAGAAATGGCGCGTCGTAGTCGACTACCGCAAACTCAACGAGGTTACAATTGGTGACAAATATCCTCTGCCCAACATTTCCGATCTTTTAGACCAACTTGGCAAATGCCAATATTTCACAACCTTAGACTTGGCTTCTGGTTTCCACCAAATTGAAATTAATCCCGCAGATATTCAAAAGACTGCTTTCTCAGTTGAGAATGGTCATTATGAATTCGTGCGAATGCCATTTGGACTCAAAAACGCTCCATCAACTTTTCAAAGAGTTATGGATAACATCCTGTTAGGTATTCAAAATGAACGATGTCTCGTCTACATGGACGATATCATTATTTACTCTCCTACAATTCACGAACACATTTCCCGTCTAACTGAAGTCTTTAAACGCCTTCAAAAAGCCAACCTCAAAATTCAACCAGACAAATGCGAGTTTCTCCGCAAGGAAGTCGCTTATTTAGGACATCTCATTACAAAAGACGGCGTAAAACCGAACCCTTCGAAAGTTGACGCTATTTTAAATTTTCCTCAACCGAAAAATCCAAAAGAAATTAAATCATTTCTAGGCTTAGCCGGATATTATAGGCGCTTTATCCCTAATTTCTCCAAGATAACCAAGCCCCTAACAAAACTACTACAAAAAGACATACCATTTCTCTTCGACAATGATTGTGTAAATTCTTTTCAAAATTTGAAACAAACATTAACAACAACTCCGATATTAATCTACCCTAATTTTGACGAACCTTTCGTTCTAACCACTGATGCGAGCGCATTTGCCATCGGCTCGGTGCTGAGCCAGGGGCCTATTGGCAAAGATTTACCCATTGCCTATGCTTCTAGAACCTTGTGCAGCGCAGAAACTAAGTATTCAACGATAGAACGCGAGCTTTTATCGATAGTATGGAGTGTAAAGCACTTTAGACCATATCTGTACGGTAGAAAGTTTAAGCTTGTAACCGACCACAGACCACTCACCTGGCTATTCTCTATAAAAGACCCAGGAAGCAGACTTGCCCGTTGGCGACTCAAATTAGAAGAGTACGACTACGAAATAATTTATAAACCAGGCAAAATCAATAAGAACGCGGACGCACTTTCCAGAATCAAAATTAATCATTTTTCCGAATGTTCCAAATTCTATTCAAAGGTCCTAGCCGCGAATGACGAAGAGTCAGACGACGACGAAAACCCAGACGATAACAACGAAATCACTAACGAACAAATTTCCCGAGAATTTGAAACTTTCACCAACCTATATAAAACAACATCTTTAATAGACTATTCAAAAATCAAAGCCTCAAACAAACAACTCTTATACCGAGAACATAAAGATATTATAACCTTCTTCCAACAAAATAACTTACAAGACCTACATCACAAAATTATTGAGGACATATTCGAAGAAAACCCCGAATTTCATAACGACAAAATCAATATTGTATCGAGCAAAACAGTCAGACATAGGAGATATTTTATCATTCCTCTACCTTTTGATATCGAATCTGTAATTGAACATCTATTTTTGGTATTATTTAAAAATCAAGATGTTTTAGACCTTTCTAAGACATACTTTGTCGAAAATAACCTAGACCTCCCCATACTCGAAATTCTATCATTCATTTTTGCAGAAAAAGATTTAAAAATAGTAATTTGTCAAGATATCGTCAGAACTGCCGACGAAGATGAAATCCCAATCATATTGGAGCAAAATCATTTTGGTAAAAATAATCTACACCGTGGAATAAATGAAACGATTCGAAGAATTAGAGAAAAATACACTTGGCAAGGTCTAACTAAAGACGTTGAAAATTTTATAAAAAATTGCGAAACTTGCCAAAAGACTAAAGTATGCCGGAAAAACCTTAACAACCCTCTAGTAGTCACAGAAACCCCAAGAACACCATTCGAAAGAATTAATATCGATTTATTTGAATTCCCAACTCGAAATTACGCTTTAACTATTCGCGACGAGTTAACTAAATTTACACAAGCCTATGCAGTCCCGGACAAATCCGCAAAATCCGTCGTAAATACCTTGTTGTTATACTTTCAACATTACGGCACCCCGCTAAGAATCCATTGCGATTACGGTGGCGAATTTGACAACCGTTTGCTCAAAGATCTCTGCACCCTCTACGACATAAAACTGACGTATTCAAGCGTAGGACACCCCCAATCGAACGGATCCATAGAAAGATTTCATGCTACTCTAGCTGAAATGATAAGAATTCATAAAACTGAAAATCCGAACGAACATCCTTTCACAATTTTACCATATGCAGTAATATGCTATAACAATTCAGTAAATAAAACACACGGTTTCACCCCATACGAACTTGTATTTGGACATACGTCCAACAGACCACCTGAAACTTTGTATAACCAAAAAGAGTTAATAACCAAATACGTTAGGGATTTAAACAACAGAATATCTCACTACTATAAAATAGCCCGTAGTCGAACGCAAGCTCAAAAGGAGAAAGCGAAAGTTCGCTTTGATAGAAATGTTCCCCAAAAACGACCCGAATACAAAATAGGTGACTTAGTTTACGTAAAAGAATCACAAATCAAAAACAAATTGCAAAACAAATTTAACGGTCCTTTTAAAATAAAAGAAATTTTTCAAAATTCTGCTACCTTATTAAACCTCGAAACGAAACAAGAAACCAAAGTAAATTTTGATAGAATGAAACCATATACTGAAAATTAAATTTATTTTCAGGTTTCTCCTGCTGTTCGGATCAGCACTCTGTCAATACAAAATTATCCCAATCAATAACACCGTTGGTGTATACTACCACCAAGACACGGACATCATGGTGACAAATGACAAATGGACTCTACTAGTGCATAAAAACATTTCATCCCTCAAACTAGCTTTTGACAAAAATCAAAATATCTTAGACAGAATCCTGTACACTCTCCATAATGGTGATCATAAGTCAATTATTTTTACGAGTGAAATTAAACTTTAACCTTTTAACACAAATATCCAACTCTATAAAAATGAAATTTGACGAAATCTTTTCAGATACAAAAAGATATAAACGAGGAATACTTAACGGTATCGGTACAATATTCAAATCCATAACTGGTAACCTAGATGCTGAAGATGGCCAGTACTATACTAATTGTATAAATAAACTAAATAATGACGAACATCAATTGGAAAACTTAATCAAAAATCAAATTTCAGTTACAACTTCTGTTATTAAAAACTTCAACTCGACTATACAAAAATTACAAATTGACGAGGAAACCTTTAACAAAGATCTCGAAGAAATAGAACACACAATTCAAACAATGACTCAAGCTATCGAGGCTGCTCACATAAAACTAAAATTTTTATACATTTCCGAACAATTAATGGCAAGCTATTTGTATATCGAAGATAATTTAAACGACATTCTAAATTCAATAACATTTGCCAGACTAGGAATCATTCACACGTCAATCATAACCCCTAATCATTTGGTAACAGCATTACAAGAAATTTCACAGAGCTTACGAAGGAACAATTTGCCTCTCCCCATTAAATTATCGGCAGTTGCTAAGTATTTGGATATTATTGAATTACAAGCGTTTCAAATGGATTCTAACTTAGTATTTGTTTTAACAATACCACTTGTTGAACCCCAAAATTATAACACCTATCGCCTATATCCTATCCCGATACTTGATAACAGAACTGGTCTACATCATATTTTATCTATTTCACAAAAATATATCGCGAGAGATGATGATTCTTTGATGTACATACCTATACAAAATTTGAAAGAATGCAAACCACTTTATTTTGGAACCAAACTATGTTCTAACCTGTTTGCATATCCTATCGACCAAAATGCCATATGTGAAGCCAGAATACTAAAACCATTGCCAAAACTTCCAGAGAACTGTCAAACTTCCTTCATTATTAGTCAGGGATACAACGTCCAAGAACTTGAAGACAACACATGGCTAGTAATTAATTCCGAACCACTTCACATTACCATCAACTGTCCAAAGAGAGAATCCACAACAGAGTTAATCAACAAAAATTCCATCATCAAACTACAACCAGGATGTTACGCCTATGCAGGCATTACTCGAATACAAGCCAGTGCCAAAGACTTCTCCGAAATTAAAGACAATTCACATCCTATCCAAATTCCTTTTGAATGCTGTAATCACATGCCCGACAAAATCGAAATTCCAAAATTAAAACCACTCAAATTAAACAATCTCGACGTAGAAGATCTAAATATTGCAAAAACCAAATTGGACCAATATTCCAAAGACCTGGATGACCTCATAAACGAGCCTTTTGTGACCAAACACGTATCTTGGTTCACGTATTTCATAATCACTCTCATCATCCTGTTAGTTGTACTTTACATAACTTGTAAATGCAGAAGAAGAAGATGTAGAGCATTGCGAATCCAACCCTCAACGGACAACCCTCCTTCACCTCCTTCAGAGCGAAGCAGAGTATTCACCAAATTTCCTAGACTTATCCCTCCAAGAAAGCGACCCGGTATTAAACCTCAAGAAGAAGAGGACATCGAGTTAACATAGACTTTCATATGTGGAGTTTTACCCTTGTCTATTAATTTAGACCATTGTATTTTATTCTTATTACATTTATGTAATGTATTACTCACTTATTATTATTATCATTTACCAATTTTAACTTTTATGTATTTTATTATTTTGCTTTGTATTCATTCAACATTGTTTCAATTTATTTTGCATTATATTCATTTAACATTTCTAACAATTTTCAAAAGTTGCTGCATAACATCAACTTTTTTATTAAGGGGGAAGTTGTTATATAAAATTATACGCTTATTATAAAGACTTAGTAATAACAAACCTTCACAGGTATATCATATTACATGATAACGACTTCTCTTATTAATCGCTTATCTTAGAGATATTATATTTCACCTTTGTTTCTCACATTTTATGCTGACTGTCGAATTGCATTTCCTTTGTTCTATATTTTGCTTACTCAGGTTCTGTATGTTATAAATACTACTAGACATGCTTTGTAAAGCCAGTTATTAAACTCAGTTAGAATGCAACACTTCTAATTTATTATTATATTCCTTCTCCAAGAGCCAACGTTGGCTCCATGTAACTAAATAAAAGTTTTTAAAAAGTCATTCATGTGAACCGTGATCTAACATATATATATATATATATATATATATATATATATATATATATATATATATATATATATATATATATATATATGTATTTTTTTTTTGTTGTTGTGTTGACTAATTAATTTTTTATTTACAAATTATGTATACACTATTTATTTTTTTCTTTGTATTTGACTCGTTCTATACCAGCCGGTAATTACAGAATAAAGATATTTACTTACTTTCTTACTAGACGGGTATGATATGACGAAATTAGCTCCATTCAGGCCTGTATAACCTACAGGATGGGAGGTAGTGAACCCAACGTCCTGAAGCTATATCAGCATTAGCAGCGTGGAGGACGGAGCTCAGTCGCTAGGGTGCTTGGTGCATCGGGTTTGGACCTGGTGTGTCATGTGCGCGGGGGACTTTGTCTCACCCTTGGAAACCTGCCTGATATAAACCGTGTAGAGTAAGTTGGTGACAAGCTTGCTCTACGTTCTCGGCCGACCAAGTGGATGAGAGCCACAATAAAACTCCCCCCAAGTCAAAGTGGAACAGCATAAGCCGAGGACTGCGTGATTAAGGGGAAGCTTAGTCTCTATTAGAAGAAGAAGAACTTTATTGAATTAGGGAGAGACCTAATATAGATAGATAGATAGATATTTTATTGATGTTAGAATACATTATTAAATGCTTACACAAGTCAGAAATATCAGTATAAAATAAGGTATATAATAACAAAATTACAGACAATCGTGTGAATAATAAATAAAATTATTGTGTGAAGTAAAGTAAAACAATAGGGTCGTTTCCTTCAACAAAATTTACAAAATATTGTTATATGATCAAAAGGTATATTAAATATACATTGCATATATCATATTAAAAAAAGGTCTAATCATCTCATGCAAGAAAAAATTGGTTTTGAAAATAAAAAGGCGGTAAATGATGACGTATCTGATGATCATTCAATTCTCTGTTGATTTGTTGTTTTTTTTTTTTTATCTATTTATTTACCAGGGCCTATCACCGACGCCAGGAGACGAGCTACCCCCAACCTGGAAATTTTGCACAACCTCTTCCCTTAAGAAGAGTAGGGATCTTTTACTTGCCTAACATTTAATAGACAAGGGACCGCCTGCTTTACATCCCCTCCGTAGGATGGTATATCCACTACGTAATCCTTGTCTGAAATATACGTAACACTGATATACAAGCCGCTAGAAGGTGGGACGAGAACGCTGTATTTCCCAAGATGGGTCACCCATCCAAGTACTAACCGCGTGATTTGTTGTTTACATTTACATTGTGTGTTTAATATTTGTTTATAATGGAACCTAATTTTGTGAAAGGTACTTCAGAGAACTTACCCATAGTGGATTTTTATATGATACATGAGTTTTATGTAGACAATTTGTCAATTTGAACTATTTAAGTGCCGAATTCCGAAATGAGGTTTAGTATTTCTTTAAAATACAATGACACATCCATTCTAAGTTTAATCTGTTAGTCCAGTCAAGGGAGTGCTAAAATTAACAAAATCTCTAATTTGGGTGCTAATGGATGGATTTTGATAAAACCTTGTGCAATGTGTTTGTAATGACGTTAATAAAAAATTTGAAAAAACGATTAGAGTAGAAAATGATGGGAAGGGGTAGAAAACACCCCTTTCATCACGGGTTCCGTAACTTGTAGAATTGGGTCAAAAATGAAAAAGAAACAATAAATTAGCCTTTTTTGGCCCAAAATAAAATGTTTTTACTCTTATGAATTTTTTCGAGAAATGCATATCTTCGGAGATATGGCCAGTCGAAAATTCCTAAAAGTGGGGGAGGTGAAATGTAAAAGTTGAAAAAATACCATTCAGGTGAATGTATTATCGAAATACAAGACTTTTTTTTATTTGCAACTTTTCTGTAAAGTGCGTTTTCACCGAGTTATTCCGGAAAAACATGAAATTGTAGCGCTTTAAAAATATGTAATTTAAAAATTTGAAAAATCAGACGTATGCATTGAGGCCTTCTAAACATTTTTGTCTCTTGGAATTTTTTTGTAATTGCTAATTTTTTGTGTTACAGGCAGTTTTTCACGATAACTAATGTACTACATTTTTTGCACATTAAAAAATATATAAATTTAAAAATTATATTGAACTTTTAAAAATGGTATAACTATATAGGTTTCATATTTTTTTATAATAATATACATAAATGACGTTCATTTTTCGAATTTTCATATATTTTTTGTGCAAAAAAATATAGTACATTATTTATTGTGAAAAACTGCCTGTAACTCGGAAAATTAGCAAGTTACAAAAAATTCTAAGAGACAAAAAGGCCTCATTGCATACGTCTGAATTTTCTCAAATTTTTAAATTACATGTTTTTAAAGCACTACAATTTCAAAGATGGGGGTAGTTTTTCATGTTTTTCCGGAATAACTCGGTGAAAACACACTTTACAGACAAGTTGCAAATGAAAGAAAGTCTTGTATTTCGATAACATACTCACCTGAATTTTTTCCGATTTTTTTTTCAACTTTTACATTTCCCCTCCCCCACTTTTAGGAATCTTCAAAAATATGCATTTTTCGAAAAAATTCACAAGAGTAGGAACATCTTATTTTGGGCCAAAAAAGGTAAATTTATTGTTTGTCTTTCATTTTTGACCTAATTCTACAAGTTACGGAACCCATGATAAAAGGGGTGTTTTCTACCCCTTCCGATCATTTCCTACTCTGATCTTTTTTCAACTCTTTTATTAACGTCATTACAAACACATTGCACAAGGTTTCATCAAAATCCATTAATTCAAATTAGAGAGAGGTGAAACTCCTGTTGACTGGACTATATGCTAACAGCAAACGACGCCCGTCGATTATTCCTTTATCTAACTGCGCATGCGCTCACATCTGACGCGGCGATGGGCGCGAATTCAAAATTTCTTAATTTAAATAATTAATTTCACTATTAAAATGACTAGATTGTAAAATAAAAAAATACGGGTCAAATATAATTTAATAAAGTACTTGAATATAAAATTTCAAAAAAATGGTCAACGACCCTATTGTGTAGCAGTGGACAATAAACAGTTAAATTGGTAAAACATATAGTATAAAAAATACAATAAAACTCCAAATATAGTTAAAAAACAAATAAGAAAAAGCAAAAAGGCACAGTGTCTAGGCAGTTTTTAAATTAAGTCAGAGTGATCATTCTCAAGAAATTCGTTTAGTGTTTAAAAGGCCTTGGATTTTAAGTAGGCTTTGATTTTGTTTTTAAACTGCAAGAGGTTTAGGTTCTTTACAGAATTCGGCAGTTTGTTATAAAATTTAGCTGCATAGTAACCTGATCCATTCCTGTATCCTTGTCAATCGGAGAAAATTTAAGTGAATTTTGTCACAATTTCTTGTATTAATAATAATAATAATAATCTTTATTCACCATTTTTAAATAGATACAGTATATGTATATATGGTAAGTCAGTAAAAATATAAACTATGAATATATATCTAAATTACAACAGTAATGTGTAAAAATAAAAAATAAAAACAACTTAATCTACTAAACCAACAGTAACAAATTAAAAATAAGACAAAATAGAAAGAGACAATGAATTATGTCCCTGTAGTTCTATGTAAAAATTCATTAACGCTGTAGTAGCCATTGTCAAGTAGTAAGTCCTTAACCTTTTTTTTTTTTTGTATCTCAAGAGATTTAGACTTTTAATATTTTCAGGAAGGCTATTGTGTAGCATTATTGCATTATAGTAAAGAGATTCTTTGAAAGAAGAGGTTCTGTGAAAGGGAATAGTTAGTAAATTTCCATGTCTCGTGTTACAGTCATGGTTTTTTATTGTGGTTGTGTAGCTGGCTGTGCATTACATATTGATGTTGGTGTTGTTTGAGGTAGAGTAAACACTCAAGAATATAAACACAGGGCAATGTTAGTATATTAAGTTTAATAAATTGATCTTTGCAACCATCCCTATATTTTAGCTGGGATAGTATACGGATGCACCTACGTTGTAGGCCAAATATCTTTGTGGCATGTGCTGAATGCCCCCAGTTTAAAATACCATAAAACATGTTAGCATGGAAAGAACCATAATAGGCCATAAGTAGGAAATTTAGGGATATTGTGTTGACTAGGTTACATAAGAAATATATATTTTTCGAAAGTTTTGTTGACAATTTTAAAGTATGTTGCTCCTAAGATAAAATTTGATTAAGATATACACCTAAAAATTTTATCATGTTATCATTTTGATCATTATGATCTGTTAGGTCAATGTTCCGAAGGATGAAAGTTAATGATTGTGTTTTTTCTTCATTTAGTTTTAAACTGTTAGTTATAAACCATTCGTTAATTTTTTTATCAGTTATCGTGACGCTCTGATGTAGTTCCCCAAGTGTTATGTTAGTGTTAAGTGATGTTGTGTCATCAGCAAACAATATGAAGTTGGTAACATCGTTACAATTAGCTAGGTCATTGATATAAATGGTAAAAAGTATGGGGCCTAATACCGATCACTGTGAAACACTCTTTTTGTTTGAAAAATGCACAGGTTGTAGTTTACATATTGCTGCATGTTGTTCAAATAGGATTTTATAAGTGTTACACTGTCAGTATCGAAGTTATAACTTATAAGCTTGTCTAGGAGAATCTCATGCGATACACAATCAAAAGCCATTGTTAGGTCATAGAAGCTAGCATTTGTGTATTTCTTGTTTTCGAAAGTATCTAGAATGATTTGTACAACATTGTTAATTACCAGTGTTGTGGATCGCTTATTCCTAAATCCGTATTGACAGGAGTGATATAAGTTGTTGAGTTCAAAGCATTCGTTTATATGATTTTTTAAGGCAGCTTCAAAAATTTTTGCCAGCATAGGTACAAGTAAGATGGGTCGATAATTATTTAGTTCTTCGTTAGAGCCATTCTTGTGTATGGGAATTACTTTGGACAATTTTAGCACGTCAGGAAAGATATTGTTTTTAATACATAAGTTAATCAGGTTTGTCAAAGAATAAATAATTAAGTTTTTAATGCTTTTAATGAGTTTTACATTGATGCCATAAGTATCTTTACCTTTACATATGATAAAAAACCTATAGTTATTTTATTGATTTATTGATATAAAATGTTCACTTAAATATGAAACAATTATTCATGAACTTTTACAAAAAAATATCCCACTAATAAACTATGAACCAAGAGTTGCAACAGGTTATATTCACAAACTACAAGTAGATGAAACAAAACCATTTAAAAGCAAAAATTATCCTATTCCTTTTGAGTACAGAGACATAGGTATTAAAATTAAATATAAAACATTAAAATATTAAAAGACCTTAACCCAAATAGATGGTAATTTACAAATTACATAATACTAAGACATCATTTTCTATTCTTATTCAATTTACTTTAAGCACAATCTATCTATTCCTAATAAATTCTTTTATCTTAATTTTGAAACTGTTTAACGTTGTAGCATCTTTTACAGATTCGGGTAACTCATTAAATTTTTGAAAACCTTTAAAATATAATATATTCATAGAGTTACGGCAATTAGTTCTTGTAATATGAATATTGTTTGTACCTCTTGTATTATATGTATGAATATCTTTGTTGAAAGTAATGAAATGCTGAAATTATTCTGGGGCCATCTGATTTACTATTTTAAATACAAAAATTATGGTAAAATAGTACAGTCTATTTTCAACTGAGAACCAATTAAGAGATGTCAACATTGAATTAATTGGAGTAAGGCGACTTGCCTTTAAAATGACTCTCATTCCACGATTTTGCAGTTTTTGCAGCATATTCAATTTATTAAGATTGAATAAGAACAATATTGACGCACAATAATCAAAATGCGGCTGAATAATAGTATTATAAACAGCGATTTTAGTTTCAGTTGATAAATGTTGCGCTATTCGACTAAAGAAATAAAGTTTTTTAGAAATTTTCTTGTAAATATAATCAAAGTGATGGTCAAAATTCAAAAAGTTATCAAGTTGAAATCCCAGATATTTTACTGTAGAGACAATTTTAATTTGTTCACCATTAATATTTAAATTTATGTTGTCAATATCAAGAAAACTATATTTATATTTTGTAGTAAATATCAACGCCTTTGTTTTTTTTTACCACATTTAATTTTAGTTTATTGACATTTAAATATCTATTCACAGATACTAAGATGGCATTCATTTTTTGGATAGCTCTGTCCAGGTTAACATCACTACAAGCTATTAATGTGTCGTCAGCAAAGAGGTTAATAAATTCACATTCTACAAATAGTTCAATATCATTTATGTATAATAAAAACAGAAGGGGGCCTAACACACTACCCTGTGGAATTCCTATATCATTATTTATTTCATTTGATATTTTATCATTAAAGCGGACGCGTTGTTTGCAATTTTTAAATAGTCACAAATCCAGTCAAGTACCCTACCACCAATACCATATTGTTTTAACTTAGATAACAATATCTTTCGGTCGATTGTCTCAAAGGCTCGCTTTAAGTCCAAAAATACAGTAATAACATATTTATTGTTATCTAAGCTAGTTTTGATGTTGCAAGGTGTGATTTGTAATGCTGTTTCATATGAATATTTTTTACGAAAACCAGATTGATTATTTATTAATATTGAATTCACAGAAACATGGTGCAATAATTGTTCATTTACAGCTAATTCTATAAGTTTTTCTATTGGTGGTAAGGTATTAATTGGACGAAATTCTTCAGCCTTAGTGGTGTTACCTACTTTCTGGATAGGGATAACTGTACTAATTTTTAAAGCGCTTGGAATTGTTCCAGTATTAAGAGATGTATTTATTAAGTTTAATATAACATGGCTAATAGTTTCAAATACTTGTTTAACTATTCTACAGTTTAATGTTTCATGTATAGACAATTTGTTATCTAAACTGCTAACAATTTTCCGCAAGACATAGAAAGCATTTCAAAGTTTTCGAATTTTAAATATAAATTATTGTTTAAATTAGACCATGTTTCAGTACTATCAATACTTTGAACAATATTACCAATACTTTCAACAAAATACTCGTTAAAATTATGCGCAATCTCCATACTGTCACAGACAACTTTATGATCATCACCAGTTCCAAAATTTACTCATTTGATTATTATTATTGACTAGCTTTTTAAGAGTTTTCCACATTTCTTTTGGATTGTTTCTAAATCCGTCTATTTTATCAAAATAATACTGTTTCTTTATACTTTAAAAATTTGCCATTTGTTTTGTTTTTCATTGTCAGTGCACATTTTGAACTCCTTATAAGCTCTATCCCGGTTTTTAATTTTATCAAGCACCTCATAATCGAACCATGGTAATTTAGATTTATACTGATATGATTCTATAGGAGCAACACTATTAATTACAGTTTCACAATTTTCAAAAATTTCCTGATATATAGTATAGACATCAATAGAGTTTAAATTGAAATTAATCATTATAAGACCAGGTTTGATTTTATTTAAATTTTCCGTGCTTAATTTCCTAAATTTGTATGTGATTTTATTGGAGCTAACACTATTGTATACATTTACTGAAATTACAGAATGATCGGTTATTTTTGGACAATCATGAACATCTGTCACTATATCAATTAGATTAGTTAACACGTAATCAACTAATGTCTTACTATTGTCAGTAACACGAGTAGGTTTTGTTACACATTGTTTGATTCCATGCGTTGTTAAAAGATTTTTCATTTTCTCACCATAGAATGAAGTACCCATCAAGTCTATATTAAAATCGCCAGCCAACACAAAATGACAATTTGTAGAGGATAACACATCGCAAACTGCTTCAAAGTCTTCTATAAATTTAGAATGTGAACTTGATGGTGAATGGTAAAGACATCCAAAAATATAGACTGAGATCAATTTTTAGTAATTTACACCAGTAATTATCTTGTAGCTTAAATGTTTTAAAATTGGAAAAATAGGGTCGTTGACCATTTTTTTAAAAATTTTATGTTCAAATACTTTATTAAATTTTATTTGACCCGTATTTTTTTATTTTACAATCTAAAGTCATTTTAACAGTGAAATTAATTATTTAAATTAAGAAATTTTGAATTCGCGCCCATCGCCACGTCAGATGTGAGCGCATGCGCAGTTAGATAAAGCAATAATCGACGGGCGTCGTTTGCTTTGCTTATTTGCTGTTAGCATATAGTCCAGTCAACTTTCCCCTCTAATTTGAGTGCTAATGAATGGATTTTGACGAAACCTTGTGAACTGTGTTTGTAATGACGTTAATAAAAGAGTTAAAAAAAAAAGATCACAGTAGGAAATGGTCGGAAGAGGTTTATTATGGGTTCCGTAACTTGTAGAATTAGGTCAAAAATGAAAGAGAAACAATGAATTTACCTTTTTTTTTTTTTTGCAAAAAATAAGATGTTTTTACTCTTGTGAATTTTTTCGAAAAATGCATATTTTTGGAGACAGGCGGGCCTCTCGAAAATTCCTAAAAGTGGAGGAGGGGAAATGTAGAAGTTGAAAAAAAATCTGAAACAATTCAGGTGAACATGTTATCGAAATTCAAGACTTTTTTATTTGCAACTTGTCTGTAAAGTGCGTTTCCACCGAGTTATTCCAGAAAAACATTTCTTTAAAATTGTAGCACTTTAAAAATATGTAATTTATAAATTTGAAAAAATTCAGACGTCTGCATTGAGGCCTTATAAACATTTTTTGTCTCTTGGAATTTTTTTGTAACTTGCTAATTTTCCGAGTTACAGGCAATTTTTCACAAAACAGATAATGTACGTACCATATTTTTTGCACAAAAAATACATGAAAATTCGAAAAATGAACGTCATTTATGTATATTATTATAAAAAAGTATGGAACCTATATAGTTATACCATTTTTAAAAGTTCAATATGATTTTTAAATTTTCATGTATTTTTTAATGTACAAAAAATGTAGTACATTAGTTCGTGAAAAACTGTAACTCGGAAAATTAGCAAGTTTCCTCCCCCACTTTTAGGAATTTTCGACTGGCCATATCTCCAAAAATATGCATTTCTCGAAAAAATTCGCAGGAGTAAAAACATCTTATTTTGAGCCAAAAAAGGTAAATTTATTGTTTCTTTTCCATTTTTGACCTAATCCTACAAGTTACGGAACCCGTGATAAAAGGAGTGTTTTCTACCCTTTCCGATCATTTCTTACTCTAATCATTTTTTCAACTTTTTTATTAACGTCATTACAAACACATTGCACAAGGTTTTATCAAAATCCATTCATTAGCACTCAAATTAGAGATTTTGGTCATTTTAGCGTTCTGTTGACTGGACTAATAGATCAAAGTTAGTATCGACGTGAGTCATATAGTATGTATTTTAAAGAAATACTAACCTCAAATGTTTAACATTTCGGGATTCGGCACTTAAATAGTTCAAATTGTCCACATAAAACTCGTGTACCATATAAAAATCCACTATAGGTAAATTCTCTGAAGTACCTTTCACAAAATTAGGTTCCATTATAAACAAATATTAAATATTAAACACACAATGTAAATGTAAACAAATATTGAATGTAAACAACAAATCAACAGAGCACCACTACCAACATGAAAATTCTCTAGAATTGAATGATCATCAGATACGTCATCGTTTACCGCCTTTTTATTTTCAAAACCAATTTGTTCTTGCATGTGATGATTAGAACTTTTTTTAATATGATATATGCAATGTATATTTAATATACTTTTTGATCATGTAACAATATTTTGTAAATTTTGTTGAAGGAAACGACCCTATTATAATTATTATTTATGTACAATATGGCACCACCCGTATGTCTACTTGTTGAATCACAGCAGATATGATTGTAATTTTCAAATTTTATTTCACTCTCTTCAATATCAGCTGTAGTTCTGGTTTCACTGAGTAAAATTACCTTGGGATTATAACAAGTAATACTTCCTTGGATTTGATCATGACTTTTTAAAATACTTTGAGAGTTAAGATAAATTATATCCGAGTTTAAAAATATATTTGGGTTTACAACTGGTTTTTTGGGTCCTGCTTATCTACGATGGTTGGTCTATTATTTATAAATTTAATTGTTTTATTATTATCCCCATTTTCGATGAATTCCTGTAGTTTTGGTGAAGTTAAAATAATCGCGCTGTGCTTTTGTTTGATCCCCGTATATTCTAATACTCGGAATTGTGTTCAACTGTTTGTTTTTGAGAACAAACTTTGCATCTTCGGGCGAATTAAGAATAACTTTGATAGGCCTGATTTTATTTGGCAAAAACTTCTAATCTAAACATTTTTAAGTTGCTTTTGTCTACATTAAAATTATTAAGTATAGCCTCCACTGCTCTACCATCTACAGAATCTTGCTCTTGTTGAGATTTCATCCTTGACTCATTTACATGAAAAACAATTATGTTGGAGGCACGATTCTGTCTATCCATCATTTCCCGTATTATATTTTCTTTTTGCTCTATTGAACCGCAGCCCATATTTCCAGATTCAATTATATTTTTAAACTTGTTTATTTCTGTTTCCAAATTATCAATTTTAACAAGGAGTTTTGGGATAAGCCTGACCCCATTTTGGCAGTCTTCACAATAGAATTTGAGCAGTCTTTTACCTTTGAGGTCCATTACTTTTAATTCACTGGCATTAAGTCCTGAGCATTCTCTATGTGCGGATCGTTGGCAGCTGTCACATAATAAAGTAGGATAGATAGATAGATAAGATTTATTCATCGACAAAATTATACAAACATATAATTTATCTGACTCTGGCTCACCAGATTTAGTTTTACAAGCTGCACATTCCATGTTTGTGCACAAAAATGTACTTATCACCCGTACTAATGTATTCAAATCTATTTAGTGTTTTTTGTCACTAACTGATAAGTTTTTATTTTCTTCAACTGAAATTATTTGTACTAATTTACTTGTTTATTTATTGTTATTACGATTTTACACTACTAATTGCTTTGAAACTTAATTTAACTTTTTCACTGAAATTGTAAGCAACAGTTTGGTATATTTTTTAAAGTTGTTTGTCAGTTATTAATCACAGAAATTACTATATATCCAGAGCACAATTAACTCACTCCTGTGTGACATGTAGCTTTTTCTACGTATTATGTGGACTCCAGGGCACTTGGCGCATCCTGGTTTCAATTATGCCTGCCTGAGGTATGCGGGGCACTGCCTCAGGTAATTTGCTATTCCTCCGCTACTAGTGGGACTTTATGAAGACCAAACAAGGGCAAGGCTATAGGCAAAAAGGGCCACAAAAAAGGCCCCAAGCTGCCAAAATGACCCAAAACTTGACATTTCTCCAGATAAATCTCCACCACACAAAAGCAGCTTAAAGCGTGCTTAGCAGGAGATTTATTAGGGACAAAATAAACATAGGGCGAATTCAAGAGCCCTGGGTATACAGAGGATACTTCAAAGGACTGTAAGTTACTTTATTCTACTTTGCATGACAATCCTAGAGTAGCCTTACTGCTCGACAAAAACACTAATTTTGTTCTCCTTTCAGAGTTCACAACCAGGGACTTAGTTGCCGCAGTTGTGGACGTACCTGGAAAAAGGCAAAAGGCAAATTGTAATTGCCTCTGCCTACTTTCCCAGCAAAGAACGAAGCCCACCTCCAGAGGAAGTAAAAAGCCTCATTAACTGGTGCAAAAGGAGAAACAAACATTACATTATTGGCATGCTAATGCGCACCATCTCACGTGGGGCAGCACAGATATAAACACTAGAGGTGAGTATCTTTTTGAATATTTGTCTGCAAATAATATCGACATTATCAATACAATACAATACAATACAATACAATACAATACAATACAATACAACTTTATTCAGCTTTTTGTACAAGAAAAATGTCACAGCCTTGTCAGTACAATAATTAGCATATATCGATAAAATTCTTAAAATAATATAATAATATAAGTCTTAAACACAATTGCATAAAATCACAAATTAAAAATTAAAACATTGACCATTGACCGTGGCAGGTTAATCAGGTGAGTTAAAAAATTCATCTAAACTATAATAAGCCTTATCACAGAAATAGGCCAAAGTTGCTGCTTGGAAAGAAGCTATCGATTCTATGGTTTTTAACCTATTTGGCAATGTATTATATAACCGCACTGCGGTTAAACAATTCTAGCCTAGCTCTTGTAGTTGTTATTACTGGGTTCCTTATTCAGTAATGTGTTGCTCCCTCATTGGAATTAAACTTTTTTAAATTAAGTTTTACATACATTATAGCATGATACATATATATACATGGAACAGTTAATATTTTGTATTCCCTGAAATACTGTTTACACGAAACATTCCTTTTCAGCTTAAACAAAATTCTAATACAGCTTTTTTGTCTAGTTAATAATGGTTTTAATTGCCCTGAACATCCCCAAACCAAAATTGAATATTTAAAATGTGAGTACATCATTGAATAGTAATAAGTTCGACATATTTCAAAATCGCAGTTATAAGAAAGGTGCCTTAATATATATTCCTGTTTACTTATTTTATTACAGATGTTGGTAATATGTGTACTCCAATTTAAGTTTTCAGTTATTGTTATACCTAAACATTTAATGCTGTTAGCCTCTGCTAACTGTTTATCTTCTATGTAAATAGAGAGGTTCGAATTTAAACAGTTTCTTGTTTTAAAATATAAATACTGAGTTTTACTTTCATTTATTCGCAGAGCATTAGATTGACAACATCTGTTAACTACATTAATTTCATTATTTACTATCTCTTCAAGATTGTCTTCAGTATTGGAGGTAACAATTAGGCTGGTATCATCAGCATACATGACTGTTTCTGTATTAGTATTCAGTTGGTACACTAGGTCGTTGTTGTATATTGTGAAAAGAATAGGGCCCAGCACCGAGCCCTGTGGTACGCCTCTTGTTAAGTTACTACTAGTAGATCTGCCTCTACCCCGTTCAGTACTAACTTCTTCAACCTGTGCCCGATTTTCAAGGTAGGATTTGATCCATTCTCCCGCCAGTCCTCGTATACCATAAGAATTTAATTTTTTAATCAGGAGCTTGTGATCGACGAGATCAAAAGCTTTGCTCAAATCACAGAATAATCCCACAACCTTTAATTTTTCATCTATGGAAGACAGTATATTTTCTACTAGAGATACGAGAGCTGTTTCAGTGGATCTTCCCTGGCAAAAACCATGTTGATTCTCTAGAATTATTTTGTACTTATTTAAAAACGATATTAGTCGCTTTGCAAAAATTTTTTCAATTATTTTTGAAATTATCGGGAGAATAGAAACAGGTCTATAGTTCTGACAGTTATCTTTACTACCTTTCTTGAAAATGGGACACACTTTTGCAACCTTTAAGGAATCTGGAAAGATTCCTGTCATAAAGCTTAAGTTGATAATGTGTGTGATGGGAGATGCAATTTCAGGGGCAATTAGTTTTATCTCACTGGGAAAATCATCTATACCACATGAGCTGGTGTTTTTTAAAGCCATAATGGTGTTATATACTTCTGTTTCATTTGTTAGTTCCAAGTACATGGTGTTAATATTTATGTGTTCTTTCATTGTGCAGTTTAATTCTATATCCACATTGGGTGTGTTTACAAAATGGTTGTTAAAATTCTGCGCTATGTCTATAGGATTAGAGTATATCACTCCATTTCTATTTATATTTTTAATGCTTACATTTGGTTTTTTAATATTTGTTTCTTGATGAATAATATTCCATATACCTTTTGCTTTATTGTCAACAGTATTTAAATACGTTTTATAATGCAATTGTTTTGCTTTTTTTACTAATTTTTTGTATATTTTCCTGTATGTAATATAGTAACGTTTAAATTCATCTGTTAATAGGATTTTGCTTAAGTGATAAAGTTCCCTTAATCTTTTTTTGCTTGTGAGTAACCCTAATGTCAAGAATCTGTTATTATTTTCATCTTTATTCCTACCATTATAATATTTCATGGGAAAACAAATGTCTATGTAGTACTTTAACACATTTTTAAAATTCTCTAAACATCCATTCACAGAGTTGGTTTCATATATGTCATTCCAGTTTGCAGTCGATATTAACTGACAAAAAAGCTGCTTTGAACTTTTAGAATATACTCTTTTTAATTCAGTGAATTCTTTACTTTTATTAATGTTCTCATTGTGTGCAATTTGGTTTGTTAACGTAAATTCTATGTACTGGGCCTTATGATCAGATAAAAATGTATCGATTACACCAGAACTGTAAAATTCTTTTCCTACATTAATAACAATATTATCTATAAGTGTTGATGAATTTGCAGTCACTCTTGTGAAGTTTTCAATAGTGAGGTTCAGCCCATAAGAGAAGAACATTTGCTTAATTCTTTGTGTATTAGCAGAATCAACAGAGAAGTTAATATTGAAGTCTCCACAGAGTACTACTACATCTTTTTTTGATTTTTTATTCATTAGTAAATTGAGAGCATCTTGTAATTTATCCAGGAAAATGCTAATATTTGAGTTTGGTATTTTGTACACAACAGCTACAGTCACATTTTCTTCATTCTTACTCCATTTTACTGCAGTACACTCAAACACACCTTCGATACACAGATTCTGAATACCGTCAATAGGAGTAACATCCAGGTTGTTCATACTGAAAATGCACACGCCTCCATGGGAGCTTTCTTTCCTGCAGAAGTAATTTTAAAGTTTATAATTCTCCAGATTGGCTAATACAATTTCATTTTCGCATAATTTATGCTCAGATATACATAAAAATTGTGGTTTTTCTTCCTGAAGTACGATATTTAATTCTTCACATTTATTTCTAATCGATCGAATGTTCAGATGAATTATTTTCATCCTGTTTCTGTTGTCGACCTCGAAAAAACTTAAGCCTGTCTATAATCACTTTATCGCTCCAGTTATCTGGATTCATTAACATATTGCAATATTTCATGTCAATTCCAATTTTATAGCATATACTTCCATAATAAGTATTTAATTGTTCACATATAAAATCTTTATGGCCTACAATATCATTCACGTGTCCCATTAAATCCTCCTTGGTTAAATTTTTGTCCAGGTTTCCAATAAAAATCCATGCCTTTTTCTCCACGATTCGCAGTAACTTTCGAATTTTTTATATTTTTTCCTGTTCCAATTACTCTATAGCTGCTAATTCTATTTTTATTTTCCACTTTTCTGTCTGAATAAAGATTATGTTCTCTACTTTTCCCTGTTGTACTATTTGCTCTACTTTTATAAGTAACTGTTTGAAATCCATCACTGTTTTTTGTTTCTGTCACATTGGTAGTGTTGATCTTACTTGTGTTTGTGCGTGATGATTCTGACTGCACATCACTGGTAGAGTGTTGTGTTTTTGTTCTCATCTCATTATGTTTATGTTTTGCTGCTGCCATCTCTTGATGTTTAGAATTAACTATTTCCTTTGAGGCCACCTGTCGGTTGGTATCAGTAACTGTATTAATTCCAATTGACATTCTTTCTATTAGTAATATATTATTTTCTTTTAAAATATTATTCTTATCTGTTATTTCTTCTACTAATTTTTTCAGGTATTCATTTTCAAGTCTGGTTTTTTGTAGTTCACTTTTTATATGTAATTTATTATCTTCAGTATTTATATCACAACAAAGTACTTTGCCATCCCCCAATAATTTTAATTTATTTGCATTCCTTTCACAACAACTGTTGTGGAAAACTGAGTAACAATTCACAATAAAGGTAATGAACCCACCTTTATAAATGCGGTTAGAAAAGAGGTTTTAGACGTAGCCCTTGCTGATCCATTTATAACCGACTATCAAAACTGGCATGTTACAGATGAGCCCTCAATGTCGGATCACAGACATATTCGGTTCGACTTGGAGGCATCTGTAACAAGCTTCGAGGAGTGTAGAATACCTAGACTGACTGACTGGACTGTTTACAAGGAACACTTAAAGTCGGAGGTCGATGATATCACACACCCCATTGACACAATAGAGGAATTAGATATAACCTTATATCAATTACAAAATATCATGACCTCATGTTATGAAAAAAATTGCCGTGGTAAACAAAAGGCTGTCCAAAGAGACGTGCCTTGATGAAATAGGGATCTCAGCCACCTCAGGAAAACTTTCAATAGAGCTAAGAACTCTGGAAACTGGGAGGACTATAAAAAAAGCCCTCACGGAGAACAACAAAGAATTGAGAAGGTCTAAAAGAAGATCATGGAGACAGTTCTGCGAGGGGATAGATGAATTAGCCCCAGCAGTCCGTCTACAAAAAGTCCTTGCAAAAGACCACTCAAATGGAATAGGGCTACTCAAAAAAACCAATGGTCAACATGTAGAGAGTCAGCAGGAAAACATAAGAGTACTTTTAGGTACTAACTTCCCTGGCTCCCATGTAATCGAAGATGAACTTCCACAGGCCTTCCTGGAAGAGGATGCACATCGTCCTATCAGGGAAGGGAAAAGGCTAGCTGGAAAAATATTCACTCCTAGCAGAATTAAATGGGCGGTATCAACTTCAAGCCCTTTAAATCACTGGGCAGGGGGTATTTTTCCTGCCCTGCTTCAACATGGAATTGATGAACTTATCCCATGCCTGAGAAGCATATTCATAGCAAGTTATACTCTTGGGTATATTCCCCAAGCTTGGAGGGAAGTTAAGGTGGCATTTATCCCAAAAATAGGCAGACGTCCACCAGACAAGCCTAAATCTTATCGCCCCATCAGCTTAACCTCTTTTCTCCTGAAAACAATGGAGAAAATATTAGATCAACAGATTAGAAGCGAAATCATTACAGAGAAACCGCTTCACTCGAAACAATTTGCCTATCAACCTGGTAAATCAATAATAAATGCTCTACATGGCCTGGTCAAAGGCATCGAAAAGACATTTACAGCAAAGGAACTGGCTCTGTGTGCTTTCATAGATATAGAGGATGCTTTTGACAACACCTCCTATGAATCCATACAAAAAGCCGCGGAAAAAAACAATCAGATGGATACAATCCATGCTAAGAAGCAGAATAATTACCACAAATGTGGGGAACGAGTCGACCACCGTGACTGTAGTAGGTGGAGTCTTATCGCCCTTGCAATGGTCAATGGTGGTCGACGATCTTCTCCATAAGCTGAGTAATTATGGCTTCAACGTTCAGGGCTACGCTGATGACCTGGTCGTTACTGTGAGAGGCAGGCATGAGGTTATGATCTTAAAAAACATGCAAATTGCCTTAAACATAATATCTAAATGGTGCTCGTCAGAGGATCTTAGTGTCAATCCGAGCAAAACAGTTTTGTTCCATTCACCAAAAGGAGAAAACTCAATTTGAGAGCTCCTATGTTGAATGGAACAGTACTGATTTTTTCCAGTGAAGTCAAGTATCTAGGAGTAATCCTATATCAAAAAATTACCTGGAACTCACACTTAGAAAGAACACTTATCAAAGCAACGACGGCTATTTGGACATGCCGTAATATGTTTGGCAAGACTTGGGATCTGCCGAAAATGATACATTGGTCCTACCTTTCGGTTGTGAGACCCATGATCACCTACGCATCATGTGTATGGTGGCCAAAAACAGAAGAAAAAATAACACAAGAAAAGTTGCAGAAATTGCAACGCCTTGCCTGTCTAGGGACTACAGGAGCAATGCGCTCGTGTCCCACAGCAGCTATGGAGGCAATGCTGGACACTTCCTCTGCATTTGCATGTAAGGAATGAGGCAGCACTTAGTGCCTTAAGGCTGCATCAGGCGCTTAAATTCAGACCAGGCGACCTCGTTGGTCACTTAAGGATTCTGGAGTTAATCCAATTCAAATTCATCCAATATACTTGTTTGTTGCGAAGAAGAAAGTATGATGAGTGACTATGACGAGGAAAAAGAAAATTTGGAAAAAACAATAAATGAGCTCTCAGAAGATAGTGAACTAAAAAACAAATACATACAGAAAATTAAATCGGATTCCAACTCATTCTTACAGGAAGCACTTAAAAGGGAAGACGAGATGTGTGAATTTATCAAAGAACAGGAAAAAACTATACAAGAAATGAACGAGTATATAAAATCATTAAACAATAAAATTAATTCCACAGTTGAAATTAAAAAAACTACAGTTTATACACAAACAAACTTAAGAATAACAAAAACTATATCTACATCCACGGATACACTCCAGCAATCAGACACTGTAAAAACAGCGGATAAAACCCTGGTAAATGCTATTACTGATAAAAGGCCAAAAAATTATAATACCAAAGAACATCATTCATTACACAGTGGCAACAAAAATGACAAATCAAGTAGAAATATGAAACTACCAGTAAGCAATAAGACAAATATAAAAAAGAAGATTCTCCTATTATCAGATGATATTAACATCCTTTGGGAAATGAGGAAAAACTTAGATCTAAGTTTATATGACCTTATGTCAGTAAAGAAACCTGGAGCATTTCTACACCATGTAATGGAAAATGTTGAATTCATTACCAAAAATTTTACTTTAGATGACTACGTTGTTATAATAGGTGGATCTAATGACATAAATGCAAAAAGAATGCCATCATTTCGTTTTATCTGTAATAAACTTAAACAAATCGCACACACCAATGTCGTGTTTGTTTCAGTGCCATATTCCAGTAATGACACGTTCAAAAATAAGCACATTTTTAAATATAATTTAAAGCTTAGTGATATTCTTCTCAAGTTCAATAAGTGTACGGAAGGAAACTTTGAATATATCGAAATTAATAGTAAAAATTCAGTGAGACTAAACAGACGATAGATAGGTAGCTGCATATAATGTAATCAAAGCAATGACTTCAAAAAAAAGTGAAATAAATTTAAAATTCATTAGTGTTTGTGACGAAAGTAGCGAGTTGCCTCCTTTGCCTATTGACAACTATAAATACCAGAACCCGGAGTCACCTAATCATACGCTAGAGAATGGAAATCAAAGTTCTGGATCTTCAACTTTTTTATACCCACGACTTTCCCAAGTAATACTCCTGGAATAATCAGAATTTAATGTGACGATAAATGTAATGCCAAACCAAGAAAATTACTTAGGTAATAATTTTGTAAATAGAAATTTCAGCATTTTACATTATAATATACAGTGTTTAAGAAACAAAGTAAACGAATTTAACGTTTTTCTGTCGGAAAATAATTTTTATATTTTGTGTATAAGTGAACATTGGCTTTTTAATAATAAGATTGAATTTGCAAATATCATCGATTATAATCTAGTTTCTTGGTATTGTAGAAATAAAAGTTTGCATGGGGGTGTTGCAATATTTTGCCTAAAAAAATATGTTTGTTCTCCTTTGCCAAATGTAAATAAACTCTCAGTAGAAGTACATTGTGAATTAGCAGCTGTAGTCTGTGAGGACAATTTTCAGATTCTGACTGTTTACAGATCACCTAGTGGAGATTTTAATATATTTTTGGAACAACTTTCCCGTGCCCTAGATATTCTTACATCGAAAAATAAAAAAATCATTGTGACGGAAGACTTTAACGTACATTTTCATAATCCAGATAAAAATGTTTTACTACTCCTTAATTTATTTACTTCATTTGAATTCCACGATTTAAACAAATCTCCTACACATAATTGCAATTGTCTTGATAATATATTCGTAAACTTTGCAAAAAATATCTGCAAAACTGTTACTGTAAATCCACGACTGTCCGACCATATCAGTATTAGTTTAAGCGTACAAGATTCTAAACCTTCAATTTCGCGTAAAAGAATTAATTTTAGGCCTGTTACCGAAATCGGTCTTTTTCAGTTAAACCAACATTTAAAATCTACAGATTGGAGTTTTGTAAATAACTCATCACCAGACCTCGAAAAGAAATTTGAAACTTTTTTAAACATAATCACTAGTGCGATTGAAATCAACTTGCCAGAAAAATCAAAAACTTTATCAGATAACAAAAGAACTAAAGTTAATTGGTTCACTGACCGTTTAATACACATGAGAGAGTCTTTACATTTTTTGCAAGATCTTTACAAAATAAATCCAACACCTAATCTAAAATCCCTATTAAAAACTAAAAAAGCGCACTATAGATCTGAGTTAAGGAAGGCCAAAATCAATGCAAACGATAAGTACATTTCCCAAAGTAGCAATCGAAGCAGAGCAATGTGGAATATCATAAATAATAAGAAATCATGAACCAATAACCTACGTTCAGACTCTCCACTTATTAATTCTGAGGAACTGAACAATCACTTTGGAACGGTTGCCGAAAAAACAATAAATATGTTACCCCCTTCAATCAACAACTTTGAAAATTACTTATCTCCACTTGTATAGCTGGACATAATACTGAATTTAGTTTCTCTGAGGTCTCTTACGTACAGATACTTGATATACTTAACAACTTAAAAAAAACTGACAGTAAAGACGCTCATGATATAAACCTTAAAATCCTAAATTCTATCAAGCACATCATATACATTCCTTTGACCAAACTTATAAATCAATGTATTAGAAACAATGTATTTCCTAGAATCCTGAAAATTTCAAAAGTTATTCCAATACACAAACAAGGTGACATTGACGATCCTGCCAATTATAGACCAATCTCCATAATACCTCTCTTTGCAAAAATTTTCGAGACTGTATTAAAATTACAAGTAACATCTTATTTTGAGAATTTTAATTTGTTTAATCACCATCAATTTGGGTTCAGAGCCAAAATGTCCACTACACTAGCTATAAATGCATTAACGGATATGATAAATAGGGGTTTCGAAGAAAACGAAATCTTGTATGCACAGTTTTTAGATTTAACTAAAGCATTTGACTGCGTCTCTCATGACATATTGATAAAAAAGTTAGGTTTTTATAAATTTTCTATTGCCAGCCAGAAGTTACTATCATCGTATCTTAAAGAGAGGTCCCAGTTTGTTAACTATGATAATATGAATTCTAAGCATATAAAAGTTAAATTTGGTGTCCCCCAGGGTTCGGTATTAGGCCCAACTCTGTTTCTTATCTTCGTTAATGATTTGCCATATAACACCGTCACAGCAAGATCAGTCCTATTTGCGGATGACACCACATTAATACATAATAATAGAGATATTAACAAATTGCTTACAAGTGTACACGATACTCAATCTACTGTTCAAGACTGGTTCTTGGCAAATAATTTAATGCTTAATGCGAACAAAACAGCATAATTTAGATAAAATGATAACCACCGACTGTGTCAAATTTCTAGGCGTCCATCTGGATAGTAAATTAACATGGGAAAAACATGTACACGTTATTTGTGGCAAAATGTCCAAAAATATTTATTTACTACGTAATCTTGCGAATTGTGTATCTCAGACAACTTTATTAACTGCGTATTTTGGCTTAATTCATTCTGTACTTATCTATGCAATTTTGGTATGGAGTCACTCTTCACATGCTGCAACTGCTTTTGCCGTACAAAGAAAAGCAGTAAGGGTAATCGCAGGTTTGAGTTACAGGGAGGACTGCAGGGACTCCTTTAAAAAACTGAAGATACCAACATTGTACAGTATTTACATTCTGCAATGCCTCCTATACATAAAAGAACATGAATCAAAATATGTATCTCGTGCTCGGCTACATTCGTATCCTGCCCGAAGTAACGGGCACTTACATTTTGACTTTTTACGTTTATCAAAAACACGTAATGGCACAGCATATTATGCGATCAAGTTTTTTAACGCTCTACCATGTAATGTAAAGGAACTGGATTATAAACCTTTTAAAACTGTTGTAAAATCATTTTTAATTGACAATGCTTTCTTCTCATTAAACGAATTTTTTAATGCTGATTTTTCAACTATATCGATTTATGTAACTAACGTATAATATATGTTTGTTTATTTGTTTGTTTGTTGTAAACTCAAATTCAAATTATATTTGTTTGTTATTTTTCTAGATTATATATATATTACAATTATATTTAAATTTATTCATGATTATATATATATTATGTATATGTACAATGTACACTTATACTACTTTGGCATTCTGTATGCCTATATTAATTAATACATATTTTTTTAATCTTATGTTAATGACGTATGTAAATACATTCTTGTATAATGCATCAATAAATACTTACTTACTTACTTACATAACCAAACGCACTGACTCAATGCCAATCAAGCATGACATTGACTGCCCGTTTGATGTGCTGATTGAAAGTCGTCAGGCGGGCAGGGTCGAAGCACTGCGGTTGGAGAGAGTCACACATCTGGTACACAGATCGATCCAAGATGGATGAAGGAGTTGGTGTGGGCGTAGCAGGACCTAAATGCAGGCTATCTAAAGCCCTTGGTAACACTCCAACCATCTTCCAGGCAGAAGTCTATGCTATAGATCAATGTGCCCAGGAATTCCTAAATAGAGGCACTCGAAGGGCAAAGATCTATATACTTTCAGATAGCCAGACAACATTAAAGGTTCTCAGGTCCTATAGCTTCGAGTCAAAAATTGCTTGGGAATGCAGACAATCTCTCAAGCAACTGGCAAAAAACAACAAGGTTACCTGGATATGGGTGCCAGGGCATGAGGGAATAGAAGGCAACGAATTGGCTGAAGCCCCGTTTTTTGGACCCGAACCATTCTATGGCTTATCCAAGGGACACATAACGGATGAGGTCCTAAAATGGGAAAAGGAACAAAAGAAGTCCTACTGGAGGAACACTCCAGGCCAAAGACAAGCGAAAAGGTTTATAACCTATTTAACAAAGAATGCCGCAAGGCTTCTCGAACTTGAAAAGTCCAACCTAAGGCTGATCACAGGCCTTCTAACTGGCCATTGCCTCTTGAGATATCATCTCAAGAACATGGGCATGGCAGAAGATGACAAATGTAGATACTGTGAAGCTGCAACTGAAACTGCGGAACATATACTTTGTGAATGCAAGGTGCTAATCCGCATTAGGCTAAAGTACCTAGAACAGGCAGAATTAATGCCTGAAGACAGGGAAATTAGCACCCAGGAAAATCGCAAGCTTTGCAAAAAGTCTTGGAATCCTGGGCAACAACTAGATGCAAGGTAATTCACAAAAGACCTTTTAGGTCGAGGTGAAGAAAGGCCAACCCAGGGCCAAGCGACCAACAATCTACAATCCTTTTCATTGAGTTAGATTTCCTCGCTCCTGACAAATGGGGATCAATATGTTTCCATAAAATACCAAAATGAGGATCTAATCTCGAATGAATATGAAATTTGACAGGTTCAAATGGGAGTCCCACAAGGTTCCATATTGGGACCTGTCCTATTTTTAATTGATTGATTGATTTACCAGCGTGCGGTACGCATTGCTGCCACTCCCAAGTTATACAGCTGGGCCTGCTGCGTCCACGCTAGGTTGGACTAAGGTCGTGCTTGTTGCCAGCAGCGAGAGCCACATGGCGCATGGTAAAGGAATGTGGGATGGGTGGTGTAGGTATTTGTGAGATGCGTTACCGCATTGTGTCGTGAGGGAGCGTTTAAACTCCATTTTTTGTGTTTTTGGTTCTGGACTTCTGCCTCTTCTGAGTCTCCTAGTGGAATATGTGTTGTGTCGTGATATGGAGTGTTTATGTCCCTCTTTTTGTATTTTTGCTTCTACCAACCTTCTTCTTCTGATTCCTCCATTTCTGATTCTGGTAGAGCATATATCGCTGCGATTTCTTTGTGGAATTCATTTTTCTCCTCGCTTTTCTTTCCCAGTTACCTCTGCCCCCCCTTTCGCGTTTTAACGCTCCTGGCCCGCTTCCCCACTTCTCTGCCTACTAGGATGTGATCTGATCTTTCGTTCCTAGATTCAGTATTCGGTCCATTTTTCTTGTATGTAGAGAGCTTCGGCCCCCGGCGTATTATACCAATAGTACGCCACTGATCAAGTTGTCCATTTATTACCCAAGTCAACGCTTGTTCATCTAAGAAACCCTGTTTTTCTTAAGGAATAACACATTTTAATAATCCATTATTGCCTTGTCATAAATTTACGCTGACAGCGGTCGACAGTTTCAAGGGTTTAGATGTATAATCACTTCTTAAATTTTCTAAGAAAGTCTTGAATCAGCCTTTCAGCACTTTATTACAGCATTTATAATGCAAAAAATATGCAACACCATCACACTCTTTTTAATACAAATACAAATTATGTACGAAATTAATCACTAATCGCCCGTCCCAAGATATGTATTTCCTCAAACCACACCACCAAAACACACTCTTTTTAATACAAATATAAATTATGTACATATATAAATCAACTAGAAACTGAAATATCTCATCCACACTTTGTTATGTATGCAGATGATGTTTCTTTACTTATCTCTGCAGAGAATACTGAAAACATTAATAATACATGTGAAAAAGTTGTAACTTCAACTTCTAACTATTTCAATTCGCATAATCTATATTTTAATAAGACACAAGTGCTACGATTTCATAACTATCACAAGGCGACTGAACCTTTAAAGTTCAACGTTAATAACACTACTCTTCAAAAAAAACATTCAGACGTAAAATTTTTAGGTGTGTACATGGATGAATGCTTGAGCTGAAAATCTCACTGTACACACTTGATTTCCAAAATAAATTCTATTACATATATGTTTAGGAATTTACAATTAGTTTTGGATAAGCATCAACTAATAAGTGTATATTATGCCCTGGCCGAATCTAGGTTGCAATATGATGTTTGCTTGTGGGGCAGCTCCACCATGGCCAAGGACGTCTTTCAGGCACAAAAACGTGTTTTACGTTGTATTGGAAATATTTCGAAGACTCATTCATGTAAAAAGTTATTCTGTGAGTATAAAATATTAACACTTGCAAGTCTCTATATTTTAGAAATATATATTTATGTATTTTCTAATAAAGACAACTTTCAGCTCAATAAAGACGTTCATGATGTTAACACATTCCAGAAAGATTTAACACGTACCTTTTGCAAAATATAAAGTCACCAAAAACTGACCATGTCACAATGGTACCCGAATTTTTAATAATTTACCTGACTATATAAAGTTTAGTAAAAACTTACATTTATTTAAAAGTAGGCTTAAATCGTATTTGTTAGAACGATGTTTTTACACACTATCGGATTTTTATCTTACACCTAATTTAATATAGTGGACCTTTTTACTTGTGTAATGTGTTTCTTTTTTATTTATTTGTATTTTCTACTTGTAGTTGCTATTGACTATTCCTATACAATTTTGTATTATCTGTTAAGGAGAGACTGCACTACCTCAGATCATTAACGACACTCTCTTAGGAAATGATTTCATTTATTCACTGACAATAAGGGTTTTTACGTCTTTGGATTATTGCAACTTTTGCATAAAAAAAATCCCTATCAATGATTCCTCTCCGGCAGGATTGACTTTTGTGGTGATTTACCTACTAATAATGGATTCTACACTTAAAGATTTCTCAGAAATCGCATAAAAAATCCCTGTCATGCCTTCGTAAGTAACCAGAACGTCGAGTTTCAAACTTGCAAAAATCATTTCGATTAACTCGACGCTTCCGGTCTTCAGAACCAAAGCCCTCAAGGGATTAAGACTAGCAACAAGTCTTAACATCAATAAAGTACAACTAGTTCAATGAATACCATTTATTTAGTAGTTTTAAAATAATACAGTGAAATTCTGCAATCGATAACACAGGGCGACAAAAAAAAAAATTGTTGTTTTAGAGACGTAAAATTTACCTTTAGTAAAATTTTCCGCTGAATCCGAAAATGATAAAAAATTTCTGACGTGTGGATCCCCCCCCCCCCAATAACCCTCAATTCCCCCCCCCAAAAATTGTTGTTTCCCTACCTATCTGTAGTCAAATTTTCCGCCGAATCCGAAAATGATAAAAAAAATCCCCCCTCCATACACTTTCAATTCCCCCAAAAATTAAAAAAATCCAAACTGGCCATCCAACCCACCTACCTTTAGTAAAATTTTCCACTGAATCCGAAAATGATAAAAAAAAAACTTTTTCTGACGTGTTGATTCCCCCTATACACACGCACGCACGCACGCACGCACGCACGCACGCACCCACGCACCCACGCACCCCCCCACACACACACACACGCACACGCACACGCACACGCACACGCACACGCACACGCACACGCACACGCACACGCACACACACACACACACACACACACAGGTCTGACCGTATTTGTGACAAACCATCCTCAAATGTATTTGTGGAAGCTTTGCTAATATGGTTGCCTGGTAAAAATTCTCCTTTTCGTAGATATGTCTCATTTTTCGATACACTCCGTAGTTAAGAAGTTATAAGGTACATATATTTCTGACGACGTTTGCCACTAATACTATGTACGTGTGTAAAATGTATTCCATAAATCTACTGTGTATCATGTACGCCACATATATATTTAATGAATGTGACTATGAAATATCAGTAAAAATACGAATTTCCAATATTACAATTATATTTAATAAAGATATAAGTGTATCTGTTTGTCATTCACAACATTCTAGCTAACATTTAGATACATTATTTAATTAATAATCACAGATTACGTTATATATTCCTATATAAAATTTGTTACGTATTTAATAATTTGTCATTAGGTCAATCCTTTAGAAAAGTTTTATGTAAGATAAGTAGGTAGGCACACTTATTACAAGCTTTTGTTTAACTTGCTTTGTATGTATGTTAGTTTGTATGTTGTTAGCTTGTATGTTAGTATGTTTAGTTCAAATCTTGCAAGTCAATTTTGAACGACTTCAATTGAATTTTGCATACACATGTAGTTCTGGTAACCATACCATAACATGGTACTAAAAAGAGGATTTTTACTTCCACATCCAGTGGAAGTATAGTAACGACAAAAAAATGTTTAAAAATTTTTATTGTTCAAATGGGCTTAGAATGTCATGAAACGTCGAGATTTTAAGTTTGAGCGAAAAAAAATGTCTGTCTGTCTGTCTGTCGGTCTGTAACTTTTTTTTGTGCGCACGTTTACTCTGGAACCGTTTGAGATATTGACTTGAAATTTGGTACACATATGTACTTTAACGAGATCTAGAACTAAATTATATTTTCATCTTGTTCCGTCGAAGGATTGGGGGGTAAATTGGTAAATTTGGGGTAAATATGTAAATCAAGCAGGTAAGAGTTCATAAAATTGGTATTTAGCATATACAAGAGAAGTCCAAAAAAATTTTGGCATTAGCTACACCTATTACCACCCCCACCCCATTATTAAAGGGGATGAAAAAAAATTGTGATTTAGTGAAACCTCAAAATATTTTTTTACTTTATCCACCCCCACTACCACCCTCTATCACCACCCCCACCCCACTACCGATGTGGGGTATCGTTTTATGGGTTTTTGGGGTAGAATATTTCAAATATTATATTATATATTATTAAAGTTCCATAAACAATTATTTCCACTCACAAAATGTTTTCGTTGTGAGTGACTTGGATAGGAAATGTGGAAGTAGCGATTCCTTGGTCAGCGCTTTTTTTTTTCTTTTAAAGTGCATGTACTTTACGGTGGTGTTTGGAAAGAAAAAAAAATTAAACTTAAACCAATTTTTTGGATTTTAATTTTAATCATGGATATTGCACGTATAAACAATTTCAAATAACTACGTCATTTTTTTGTGAAACCAAAAAACGATAAGTGAATTATGAAAGTATATGAAATAATCAACGTTTAAAAAAAGAATTATGTTCTATTTGCATCTGAATTCGTGATACGTTAGTTTTTGTTCCAAAATGATTATATTTCTCTCTCTGCTAGTTGAAAATTATCCACAACTAAAATTTTTTAAATTACATCGCATAAAGCACCATTGAGGACATAACGCACATTCGAAAAAAAAATTATCTCCCCACCTCTTAAATATTGTAACTAGACAACTAACTTAATTAATGGTATACATCACTCCATTTTCAGCATTCGAGCCTTTTTTTTTAACATTTTTGGTCTTTTTACTTCCACGTCGAGTGTAAGTATAGTAACGACAAAAAAAATTTTTAAACTTTTATTGTTCAAATAAGCTTAGAATGTCATGGAACGTCGAGATTTTAAGTTTGAGTGAAAAAAAAATGTCTGTCGGCCTGGCTGTAACTTTTTTGTGCGCACGTTTACTCTGGAAAAGTTTAAGATATTGACTTGCAATTTGGTACACATATGTATTTTAACGAGATCTGGAACGAGATTATATTATCATCTTGTTCCGTCCAAAGGTTGGGGGGTAAATTGGGGTGAATTGGGGTAAATAGGTAAATGAAGCAGGCAAGAGTTCATAAAATTGGTATTTAGTATATACAACAGAAGCTAAGGTCTCAAAAAATTTTTGGCATTAGCCACCCCCATTACCACCACCACTCCATTATTAAAGGGGATGAGAAAAGATTATGATTTAGTGTGTGTACCGTGTACAAGAACCAAAAACCTCAAAATATTTTTTTACTTCATCCACCCTCCACTATCCCCCTATCACCACCCCCACCCCACTACCGATGTGGGATATCGTTTTATGGGTTCTTGGGGTAGAGGATTCCAAATATTATATTATTAAAGTTCCATAAACAATTATTTCCACATATAAAATTTTTTCGTTGTGAGAGACTTGGATAGAAAATCTGGATGTGGAAGTAGTGATTCCCTGTGCAGCGGTTTTAAACTATAATTTGATCGTATAATTTATTCATTCACACGCTGAATTTTAAATGGCGATCAGGTTTAAATTATAATTTTTATATCGGATAATGTATTGACTCAGACGTTGAATTCTAAGAAATAGCGGAGGATCCAGTATTATTTTAAGTAAAAACGACGCAATGAATATAAAATATATAAATATTAAAACGTAATACTAAGATGTAACTAAAAATTTTGAAATAAAATTAAATGTAATTAAACGTAAAAAAAAAATATTTAAATGTACCTAATAAAACGAAAAAAACCGCTGCTCAAGGAATCACTACTTCCACATCCAGATTTTCTATCCAAATCACTCACAACGAAAAAATTTTGTATGTAGAAATAATTGTTTATGGCACTTTAATAATATAATATTTGAAATCCTCTACCCCAAAAACCCATAAAACGATACCTCGCATCGGTAGTGGGTTGTGATAGGGGGTGGTAGTGGGGGTGGATAAAGTAAACAAATATTTTGAGGTTTCTGACTCTTGTACACACACTAAATCACATTTTTTTTTCACCCCCTTTAATAATGGGGTGGGGGTGGTAATGGGGGTGGTAATGGGGGTGGCTAATGCCAAATTTTTTTTTGAGACGTTAACTTCTCTTGTATATACTAAATACTTTATGAACTTTTACCTGCTTGATTTACCTATTTACCCCAATTTACCCCCCAACCCCTCGACGGAACAAGATGAAAATAAAATCTAGTTCTAGTTCTCGTTAATGTAAGTACATATGTGTACCAAATTTAAAGCCAATATCTCAAACGGGTCCAGAGTAAACGTGCGCATAAAAAAAAGTTACAGACCGACAGACAGACAGATAGACCGACAGACCGGCAGACCGACAGAAATTTTTTTTTCACTCAAACTTAAAATCTCGACGTTTCATGACATTCTAAGCCTATCTGAACAAGAAAAATTTTTTAAATTTTTTTTGTCGTTACTATACTTCCACTGGATGTGGAAGTAAAATAAGTTATGTTGAATTAATTGTCTTAAAAGCTTATTATGTGAATAGAAAAAAATTCTTACCATCTCTGTCAAACTAAATTAATGCCTGTATGAACTTTTCGAGCGCAACATGCTTTTAAAACAATGTATTGACCAATTATTATCTTTGTATATAATTGTAAAAGCTGTATTTAAAGCAATTAATTCAACTTAACTTATTTTTTTCACTTTTACACCTAAATAATAATAAAAGCTTGTTTTTAAAAAGGTTTTTTTTACATTTAATTTTTACTTCCATATCCACGTAGTGGAAAGTGTAGTAACGCAAAAAAGACCTTCTGTTTATTAAAATAGGCTTGGAATGCCATGAAACGAGATTTTAAATTTGAACAAAAAGAAATTTCTGTCTGTCAGTCTGTCTGTACCTTTTTTGTGCGCACGTTTATTCTGGAACCGTTTATAATATTGACTTGAAATTTGGTACACGTATGTACTTTAACGGGATCTGGAACTAGATTATATTCTGATATAATTCATTTGAAGGGGGTAAATGGGGGTAAATAAGGGTAAATAGGTAAAGCAGGCAAGTAGGAGTCCATAAAATTGGGACTTACGGCATGTACGAGAAGCTAAGGTCTCAAAAATTTTTTTTAGCATCAACCACCACCACTATCACCCCCCACACTATTATTAAAGCGGATAAAAAAAACTGTGATTTAGTGTGCATACAAGAACCATAGGCCTCATTTTTTTTTATATTAGCCCACCTCCATCCTATTATTAAAGGGGGTAAAAAATAAAATTGGGATTTAGTGTGTATAAAATTTTTTGGAGTTAGCCCCTCGACTACCCCAACCACCGTATGACATATCGTTTTTTTATTATTTTATTATTATTATTTTTTTAATGCCTTATATATTATTAAAGTTCTTTCGTTGTAAGAGACTTGGATAGGAAATCTGGATAATCTGGAAGTAGTGATTCCTTCGGCAGCGGTTTTTAATTTTTATTACTATTAATATTAGTTTTTATTCATATTCTAGTCACGTTTCTTTTTAAATTAAAATAGGTATTTCGCGCCATTTGTGCTATCTTATATATAGTATATATGGTCCTATTTTATAGTCCTGTTAAAAGTATTTTGTAAAAATAGAATAATAATTTTTTGATACACTCCGTAGTTAAAAAGTACATATATTTATGACGACGTTTGCCATTAATACTAAAATTTGTAGGTGTGTAAAATGTATTCCATAAATCTACTGTTTATGATGTACGCCACACATATATTTAATGCATGTGTGTGTGATATATCAGTAGAAATACGCATTTCCCTTAATATAATTATATTTAATAAAAAAATAAGTGTATCTGCTTGTAGTTCATAACATTTTAGCTAAAATTTAGATATAATTTTAAATTAATAATCACAGATTACGTTATACGTATCTGTAGAAAATTTGTTACATATTTGATAATTTGAAATTATGTCAATCTTTTAGAAAACTTTTATGTACGGTAAGTAGTTACGCCCATTTATTACAAGCTTTTATTTAACTTGCTTTGTATGTATGTTAGTTAGTACGTTTGGTTCAAATCCTGCGATTCAATTTTGAAACATAGGCCTCAATTTTTTTTTATATTAGCCTCTACCCACCCCCGTCCTATTATTAAAGGGAGTAGAAAATAAATTTGGGATTTAGTGTGTGTATAAGAACCAAGAGCCTTAAAATGTCTTTGGCATTAGCCACTTCCTCTACTACCTCCGTTACCACTCATACTCCATTATTAAACGAGGTAAAAAAATTAAATTGTGATTTAGTGTGTGTACAAGAGCCAAAGGCCTCAAAGAATTTTTTTGGTATTAGCCACACCCTCTACTACCCCCATCGCCACCTTCACCCTAATATTAAACAGGGTAGAAAATAAAATTTTGTCAATCCAAAGAACCAAGGCCCTCAAAAATTTTTGGCATTAACCACCCCCTCTAATACACCAACCACCGTGTGACATCGTTTTTTTAATATTTTATTAATATTATTATTATTTTTAATGCCTTATATATTATTAAATTTCTTTCGTTGTAAGAGACTTCGATAGGAAATCTGGATGTGGAAGTAGTGATTCCTTCGGCAGTAGTTTTTAATTTTTATTACAATTAATATTAGTTTCCAATGGTGGCTGATGAAATTTCAATATTTTTTTTCTCGTCTGTGGCGCATGGGACCCATACAAAATTTGGGAAATAACATCTAGAGAAGCACTTCTCTAAAAAAATTTGAAAAAGCAGTTTGCGAAAAAATTTTTGAAAATTCGTTAGCCTCCCCTGGGTCTAGGGACTCCTGTTTATTTTTATTTTTTTTTGTCATATGCATTTGACTTTTCATAAAAATACAACAACAGATTTTGGAGTTTATGAAAATATTTTTATTACTAACTGAGATACAACGAATTGAAATACTGTAATTTGTTAAATTGTAAATTACAAAATTTCAGTTCATTGTATTTCAGTTAGTAATGAAAATATTTTCACAAACTCCAAAATCTATTGTTGTATTTTTATGAAAAGTCAAATGCATATGAAAAAAAAAAAAAAATAAAAATAAACAGGAGTCCCTAGATCCAGGGGAGGCTAACGAATTTTCAAAAATTTTTTCGCAAACTGCTTTTTCAAATTTTTTTAGAGAAGTGCTTCTCTAGATGTTATTTCCCAAATTTCGTATGGGTCCCATGCGCCACACACGAGAAAAAAAAAATTGAAATATCACCAGCCGCCACTGTTAGTTTCTTTCTATTCATATTCTAGTCACGTTTCTTTTTAAATTAAATATTTCAAAGATGTTTCTGTCATAATTTCTTTGCCTTTTATTCTATAAAAATAGTTAAAAGAAAATATTTGAAAGACTAATTTGTTAATAGTCTAAGGAGAAAAAAATTTTTCTCTACGACTTGATGGTATTCCAAAACAATTGCGACTCAATTTTCAAATTTGTTATTGTATTTTAGGCGTTGTTATAAGCATTTCTACTTGAAATTCGATATGACGTTAATTAGTTCCACTAGAAGCACATTTTTTTAAGTTATCTGGTATCGTAACAGAAAACCAGATTGTTGGTTATGAAATTGCGAAGAAAATTGGAACTGCCATCTTTTTCGTAAATAACAAAACAATTAAGATCGATCTTTTTTAAACAGTTGACAATAACTTAAGTGATAATATATATGTAAATATGTAAATGTATGTAAATATTTTTAAACATTTCTGTTAATACCACTAAAAAGTACAAAAAACTCATATTCTAAAAACAATTATGTTGTTCGGCGACTTAATGTACTTAAACAATTGCGATTTTTAGTCACTATTATACATTATTATACTCTTCGCAAAAACGAAGAGTATATTGTATTTGATCGGCACATTTCTAAAACCGGAAATATCGCTCGTAGAGAAAAAATTTTCATATCATTGTGTTAGTGAACGAATTCTGAACAACTTTCAAAATGTCCGTCTGTCCGTCTGTCCGTCCGTCTGTCCGTCCGTCACGTTTCTTGTAAGCACGATAACTTAAGAAAGAAAAGTCCGATTGTATTGAAATTTAGAAAATAAGTTAGTGTTAGCTAGTGGAAGAACCCTATTGTTTTTGAAGAAAATCGATCAGTAAATAAAAAAGTTATTAATTATTTAATTTAAAAAAAAAATTTTTTTGTTAATTTTTGTGGCTTGTACTAAAATGGAAATCGCGAGATATTATTTCCATAACAATTTTTTTTTTGTGTATGAAGTTTACTAATATTTCTTAGAAGTGAAATATGTATGAATGTCGACAGATATATATTGCAGACAATCAATTTTCCTAACAACAGGTGGTGGCGCAGCGGCTAAAGCTTTTCGTTGCAATCCAAGGGTCCCGTGTTCGAATCCCGCAGGTTGGATTTTTTTTTCATTTTTTTTTCATACAATTTTTTTCACAACAAAGTTTATATCACAAAATTTAGGATGTTCAAAAACTAACATTATTTACAAGAAAACTGCGAAGAGTATCCTATAGAATGTGTAACAATTATATATAAAAAGCTCAGTAAATTGGCGAAGAGTACGTTTTTAGCTTGTTTTATTTTAAATTAGACATTTATTATTATTATTATTGTTATTTTCGTGAATTGCTTAAGGATGATTGATCGTAATTGTTTTTATTTTCCGCAACTTAACAATTTGAGTAAGAATATTTTAGTTTTGTTCGCAGTTTCATAACGAACAATCTGTTTTCAATATATTGCGAATTTTTGTTTAAAACCAGAGATATTTTAGAAGAACTGTAAAACACAGTATGACACCTTTTGAAAAAATACTGTAGGTATTGTACAATCGGCAAATAAAAATTGCCCAAAGTAGATCATGTTTTTACGATTAAAGAAATTAAAGAGATAAAAAGACATGTATTTCTCGAAAAAGGCAGATAGAAAATTGCATTTACTGCAATGTATACATAAGTTTCATTGACTTTTTTATTACAGACTTTTTTCGGTTGGTCTTTGAATATGAATGCGGAGGAAGCAATTGTTGCCTAATTATTTCTAGCACGACTAATAAAAATATGCAGGGGATCCAATATTTGACACCTTAAGCCATAAATGTATAAACATTTAAAAACAGCGCCGCTACTCGACTGTGCTACCAATATTAAAATGTTAAAATTATGTGTTTTAAATATGGCAGAAAATTTTAAAAGTTGTTAATTTCAACTCAACATGTGGTAGGTCATAAAGTCATTATTAGCTCTGCAAATGGTTTGGGCTTGAAAATGAAATGCAGGTCATTTTATCCTTTGACAACCTTTAATGGATCTAAATGCAAAGCAATCGGATTCACAACAAAAAAGATCCTATTATAAGTGAATATGATACTATAAATATATTAAATCGTACCTCTGAAATAAAAGAAGTAGGTGTCAGCTTGAAAAATAATTTTAGCTACCGAGGAGGAGGTGTTGGTCAAGTATTCGTAATATAAACATCACCACCCCATTGGTTGTTTATTTTATTATTCACTGAAACGTAAATTGTTGACACAAAAAATCGTACTAGTAAATTCAAAACATTAACTTTTACTACAAGCTGCCATATATTACTTATATTGCTACAAAATTACCTATGGAAACAAAAAAGAAGTTTTAGGTAAATATATAGGGTGTCTCACTTAAAATTCCAGGTGTCATTTTATTGATAACTAAAAGAGATATTTGAATTCTGTTGGAAGTATTCATCAAAATATATAAATGACTTCAGTTTTTAATAAAAACGATCTCTCTACAAATTAAGATATAGATAACGTGATGCAAAGCAATTTTTAAGGACTTAATGGATTTAATAATACATTCAACCGTGCAAATAAAAAAATTACATAATTTATATTTATTTGACATAATCTTATTTTAAACTTATCGAAAAGATATTTTTCTGAAATCGATCGGCAATGTCTACATTTTCGGCGCGATTTCAGATCGAAAAATGCACAATTTCAGTATTTTAGTCCGTTGCTAAGAAACTATCAGAAAACAGACAGGAAAAGATCCGTTGCCAAGCAAATATCAACAAAACCGTACGGGAATGTTACTTTCCCGGCCTAGGCCGGAAAAGTAACATTCCCGTACAGTTTTTTATGTATATTTTAGACAGTAAATAAATACACGCAGACAAACCAACTCACATTAAAATTGCATTTATTAGTAAGCAGTTAGATTGTAATGAAAAAATGTTATGCATTAATACAAATTCCTTAATTTATAATAATATTGATTGTGATTTCAGAAAAAATAGTATGTGTACTTCGGTGTGAAAGCACATTCCCGGACTTCGATGCTTGTTGGCCTCGGCTAGCGCCTCGGCCAACAATTTGCACCGTCGTCCGGGAATGTATTGCTTTCACACCTAAATACACAATATACTATTATTATACTCTTCGCACAAACGAAGAGTATATTGTATTTGATCGGCACATTTCTAAATCAGTAAATATCGCTCGTAGAGAAAAAATTTTTATATCGTTATGTTAGTGAACGAATTCTGAACAACTTTCAAAATGTCCATCTGTCCGTCCGTCACGTTTCTTGTAAGCACGATAACTCAAAAAGAAAAATACGATTGTATTGAAATTTGGAGAGTAACTTAGTGTTAGCTAGAGGAAGAACCCTATTGTTTTTTAACAAAATAGATTGGTAAATAAAAAAGTTATTAGTAATTTAAAATTTAAAAAAATATTTTTTACATTTTTTTATGGTTTTTAATAAATAGAAACCTTACGACATGTTATTTCCTATCACTATTTTTTTTTAATACATTTTACTAATGTGTGTTTCCTAATAATCACAATAAATTATCTAATGGTATATATTACACTCATTAACAATTTTAGTAATAAGAAATGGTGGTGTAGCGGCAAGAGTTCCGTCTCGCAATCCAAGGGTCAGGGGTTCGATCCCTCGCATCGTGATTTTTTTTTTCATATATTTTTTTTTTCACAAAAAAGTTGGTATCACAAAATTTAGAATGTCCAAAAACTAACATGATTTACAAGAAAAATGCGAAGAGTATCCTATAGAATGTGTAACAATTATATAAAAAGCTCAGTAAATCGGCGAAGAGTATAATGCTTCCTCTAGTTATTTATTGTATTTCTATATCTCTATAATTGTATTTCTATAATGTCGACGTTATTTTTATAAGTTTGGTTTGGTCTTTTGGGTGAAATAGTTGAAAATAAATAATTTGTGTAGATCAAAGGAAATAATGGGTAACCTGATCTGTTTTTAATGACACCAAAAACTAATCTTTCATGGAAAGCGTAGAGGAAATGGATCATGCTGTAGTTTGATAATTCCTATCCCGAAATGGATAAGGAAGCGTCGACTAAACGGTATACAAAATCAAAAACTAGATTCTTATGCAGAATTTTCTATCGGATTCAAATTTCGACGGTTTATATGGAATTGCAAAAATAGAACAAAAAATATTTGTCTGCAAAAACCGCAAAAAATATGAAAATATGTATGCAATTATCTTTTTAGTTCTTACTCAATATTGCCATTAAAAATATCAAACGTATATTTCAATAAAACAGCATCCAAACTGTTTTTTAGCTGTAGCCAGACTAAAAGTGAACCTTACATGAAGTTTTATAGTAAATATTTAGAGTTGACTTTTCTATTTAATGATTGATTTTAATTGCCTTCAAGTAAATATATCCCATGCACTAAGATTCTTTTACATTGTACGTGTCATTAGTTAGTGCGTTTTACTAGGCTTCTTAAATTATTGTTTCAGACAGCTTCATAGAAAACATAGTTCCAATAATGATGAAAAAAGAACCAAAGCCTGAAAGTTTCAATTTACATTAATTTTGTAAGACTTACAAACTGCTGTAGTTATTATCGTTGCAGTGCAGCAAAACCGCAATGCAAACGAATTTAAGTAAACAGTTATGAATAATGGCACGTCGTATTTTTGTGTGCTTCTTCAAAAACTGAATGAAATTTTGTTCTGAAATTATAATGAAACAGTTCGTACAATATTCAGTTAATATAAAACGCCTCTAGCGATCACTCTGTATGATGGATATGGTCCAATTTCAATCAAGTATTCTGCTATTACATCAAATAAGGATCATAATGCATTTGTAGTTTTTCTATAATTTTTTTTTTCATTTGGGCAATAATAAAAATTTAATAATATAGTTAAATTTATTTTGAGAAAAATCATAAAACATTATTTCTTATTATTTAGTCTCATATAATGTTATTTTTCAATTTGTTCACGACATATAAAATCTTGTCATTAGCAAACATTTTTGACTTAGTGAAAATTTTACTTTTCTTGAAACCAAAGTGCTACTTAAAATTTCTTTAAGAAAAATACGTACTTATATATCTGCTTTCTATTTAAAAAAATAAATCCGTCTTCAGTTAGTCAAATCTTTCTCGTTATTATTAGACACTTTACGAGTACCTAGGTAAAATTTTATTATGGTCGCTCAGTTAAATTCTGTAAAAATAGCGCGAAAATGATAATATCTACGGTTTATTCCCAATGATTCATCTTCAGGTAGTTAGTTTCAAAATTTAGAACACGTAATGAAAATAGATTATATGCACTTTATATATTATTTTGTGTTTGTACATTTTAGCATGTTTTATCAAGTATGCTTTCTTTTCATGTTTGATTTAATAAATACGCACTTAGTTATTGTTAATTTTTTAAATTCTCTTAATATTATACAGTATGTCCACCGATTAAATTCGGAAGAAAGGAAACTTTTTATCTGCAAGTTTTTTTCACGAAAAGTAAGAAATTTATATTAATTATAAGAAAATGGATCAAATAAAAACTTTTTATTTTCATGCTCATACTAGGCTTTCAGAAACAATCAGATCATAATCCGTAAAAGTAATTATAATCTGCACCAGTAGTACAACCATACCGAATTTATCCAATATTCAATTCTATCCAATATAAGCTTTACTAAAAGATAAATATGAAAGATTTTAAGAAATTGCTTAAAAGAAAAAGTGAAAACATAACAGCACCTATTAAAAAATTTACTGGAAGATTATTATACTCTTCGCAACTAGGAAAACGTTGGTGACTGAATTCTGAACGACTTTCAAAATGTCCATCCGTCCGTCCGTCTGTCTGTCGGTATGTCCGCCCGTCACGTTTCCTTTAAGCACGGTAACATAAGAGTGAAAAGTCCGATTGTATTTAATATTATTTTTCATTATATATATTTTTTGCTGTGCAAATTATGTAAGTATGGAAAACTATTATTAAGACCATAAGCAATATTCGTGATTTTTTTTCGGGCTGAGGCAATGCGATTTAATATCTTTTTGAGTACTTAAAAATTTAATTTAGCAATTATAGAAAGTTAAAGAGCCAGAAAATTTCTTTGAATTTATCAAAGTAAAAATTATATAATTTGACAACAATCCCCAGATTATCGTAATTTTTTCTAAAATTGAATGTTTAAAGAATTAAAAAACATACTAAATCTCATTGCCTCGGTCAAAAGAAATGACGAATATTGCTTGTGGTCTCAATAATAGTTTCCCATACATAGTTGCCCAGAAAAGTAGGATAACATACAAGAAAAAATGTATTGTTAATTTTTTTGTTAAAATAAAACTTAAAAATATTTAAAAAAACGATATGATTGTTTCAACGTATATTTTCACGTTTCGGCGAAGCGTTCGTTTTTTTTTTCAACTCTAATATACCGGATACCCACGAGATCAGTTACACCACCACATATTTTATTTTTAAGGAATCACTACTTCCACATCCAAATTTCCCATCCAAGTCTCTTTAATCGAAAACATCTTGATACTATATTTGCACTCTAGTAAGCGAAACTAACCGATCATAGAATTTTAATATAATATTTGAAATCGTCGATAATATGTGAAGTCGTCAATTAAGTTAAACTGTTCGAATGAAAATGTGCGCACAAATAAAGTTACAGACAGAAGAACAGATACAAACATTTTTTTCTGTCAAATTTAAGTCTCGACGATTCATTGCATTCTAAACTTCTTTCAACAAAAAAAAAATGTGCTTTTTTACGATCACTATAATAGTAATACTTTTCGATTGACTAGTGCGGGCACTTACTAGGTATTATAAACTTAAATACGACTTTCATTTTTCCTGTGCAGCCGTTGAACCGTTCGCATCATGTCTTTCTCAAAAAGAATATCCGAGCCAAAACTTTTGAACTTCATTGCACCTCAGCTTGTGAAAAGTACAATGGTGTAGATTGTACTAATTGTAAACCTGCGGAAAATTTAATAGATACTAACGGAACAAATGAAACTTTGGAAGTTGACGAAACAAATTCATTTGATGAGTCTTTACTATAAATAAAATTATGGTTACAATATTTATACTTTAAATAAAATAAGTGTTATACTTGTAACTATGTATATAAACTTATTTCAATCCTTTGAATCAGTTCTCCCATTTTTA